>MU107298.1:0-57443 GCA_012274485.2 Sinapis alba
GTAGCTTAACGTTGAGAAAGTATCCAGCCTCGAAAGAACCTTCAACCACACCAGAAAAAACTTGACCTATCAGATTCTCATCCACTGTAGCAACATGTGGGTGCTGAGCCTCGCCTTCATCTCCGCAAGGACGACCCCTTTTACGTGTTTGGTCCATCTTCTCTCCAATATTCTTCTTCTTGATCAAGAAGAATTGAGCGCTGCCATAGAAACAGAAACAAAGTATCAGCTTTAGTTTCATCCATGAGCTCATTATAATTACAGAAAATTATACAAAAGAACCAAACTTTATCGTGTCTGGATAAAGAACCTGTTTGTGAATCTTCAGAACAATCTTCAGAACCTGTTTTAAAAAAAAAAAACAATTCAATTGTATAGTCATGAGATTACTACATTTTGAAGTAAATCTATTAAAACAAACAAAAGGTTTAATATTCAAATGTTTCATAAAAAAGACTGAAACTAGAGATTAAACAGCTTTAATATTATATGATAAAACGAACAGATTACTCGAAGGATGAAACACTTTATGATTAGAAGAATCTCGAGAAAGATAGAAACCCTATAGATTCCACAAAATGGCCAAAAAAAATAAAACAAGCAATTAACCAAGAAATCAGAAACGCACTCACGGCTTAGGTTTTGCGACGAGGAAAATTGGCTGATTGATGGAATCGGAATTGTATTTTTTGGGGAGGGATCAGTTTCTCTAACGTTACGGTGAGAGAACAAAAATATACGTATCCGTAGATTCTTCTTCCTCTTTCTCGTCGTCGTCGCTCCTTCACCTTCCTTGTCTACTCTCTCTCTCTCTCTCCCTTGGCGTTTTTGGGAAAATATTAATTGATTAATATTAATTTGAATTTGAGTTGTATGGGCCACAAGTGATTTCCTTATTAAGCCCACTTTACTCTATCCACAAATAGTTTTGAAAAGGCTATTTTATCAAATCAGATAAATAGGCAACCAGATTCAGTTTGTTAGAGAGAGAGATATTGTATTTTCTCATAACTAAACAAATTAAAATAATACGTAACAAAGAGAAATTGGGATATGTTTTTCAAATGAGAAATTTTTAAAAAAACTCACCAAAATACCTTTATCACACATATTTGCTTATAATTTCTTTAATTTGTTATCCAACTAAATTTAATGTTAATATTATATGGATAAGATATTACAAATCGTATTTCACTAATGGGATTTTAGATTTTTAGGTAACTACCGAATTGTGAAAAGGGAATAAATATATTACGTACTTAAAATATTTACAACGTTTGAGTATGATGGAATCATGTATTTTGCTAATACACGCTAGTCTATTTTGCTATTATATAGATCTTTGATAATAGACAATTCAGTGCATGTATGAGGAAATTCATTTAGTTAACCTGAAAAAATAAAAGTATATATCTATTCTATTAATTTAGAGTCATTATTTTTAATCTATTCTTTACAAGCCATATGACCATTTAGTTAATTACTTAATATGATATATTTGATTTATGTACATTAATCAATCAAATATATAACATTTCTAGAAAATTTTAATAATTAATAAGAATATTAATAATAAATAAAATTTAGCTATAATTTGAATTTTATTTCTAGTTATAATAAAAGCTAAGAACTCAAAATTAAAGATTGAGGTTAATTATGGTTTAAGTATCTCAAATTCAAAATCTATCATCTCAAATAAGCATGTTCATGTAGTCAAGCGAAAAATATTTAATTTTCATTATAAACAACTGGAACCGGATACATATAGGCCCGTAAATAGGTTTCAGTAAGCTTTCTCAGCTTCTACCTCTTACAAAAAAAAAAAATCATTTTCATTAAAATATTGGTGTCACATCCTTATCTATGTTTTGTTAAAGAATTGGTGTATAAGATGCTCGGATAACAAGAAGTCGGAGAAAATGAGAGAAATTAATGTAATTTTGTCTGGGAGAATATATGCCAAAACTAATTAATATCTTATCCACGTCTCCTTTCAAACGATTCCCTTGTTCGACATTTTTTGGAACAATTTTAATAAACTTCTTTATATATGTATACGGTTGGCACATTTCTGCGTACACAAATCACGTAAATTTGTAAGAACATGTATATATACATTTTTAGAATCTAATATTAAGACAAGTTAGCGAATTGATTCTGGCTCGACAAAAGCATGAATTAAATATAATGTTTTTTTTCTTTTTTCGGCCAAAATTAAGTAAATGATTTTTTTCTTTAAAGTAAAAATGTGACTTGACCAGTAAGCAACATAATAAACCCTTACATCAGTTTAAGTAAAGATAACCAATTTCATGTTTGACAAAATAAAATATATTTTGTACCAATTAATCAATTTGAAGTACAGTGACGTGATGAATGATGATCTAGCTAGTTCTAATGTTTTCTTGTCGGAATTTATCGGCATAATTATAACAACACATACATTTGTTCCTTCTCAAATTGAGTTTTTTTTTGTTCTGTCCAAAGATGTGTTTAAATTAATTGATTCTAGACGTGTAGTATTCATAGTATTCAACGTCGGCTAAACTTTATCAGATGTATTCTTGACGACTATAGTATTCATGGGCTACGATTCAATAGACCAGCTTTTTTTATTTACTAGATCCGATTGAAGAAATTCTCCTGACAGTTTATTTTTTTAACTATGAACTGTATGAAAAAGTTATTTACTTAATGATTCCGACGACGTATGGCTAGTGTTGTAGATGCTACTTTCTGTCTGATTTAACTCTACAATTAAGAAAAATGTTTTGCCTTAGACAATATTCATTGGTGTATCCTGGGACTTGATTAGCTGTGATGTTCCTTCTCATAGAGGACCATTTCACGAGGATCGGTAACAGCTGCTTCGAATATGGTTGAACTCTCTATTATAATTATTTATCATCAAAATGATTCACACACTAGTCTTGTAACATTCCGTTCCCCCAACATCCAATCGGGGTTATCGAGTGAAAGTAATAGACACACATCTACTTAATTTAGACAGCCGATGTGTCTATATACTGGTTCTAAGAGTCGATAGACGCACTGTTTCCTTTGAAATACAACTTCACCCATATCCATATACTCTTACTTACAGTCATGCGCACAATGAAATGGAAAGGGAGGGAGTGAGTATTAGGATACTCGGTGAAGTGGTTCTAGACCAGTCTTTCCGCATGACACTCTACACTACTCGATGCGGGAAATAAGGCTGACTAGCCACTACAATCAATCAATGCAACTTAACATCTCAAGACATCAACATTTTGATGCATTTCTATCAACCTAGAGATCAAATCAATACAACAAACTCAGTCATTGCCAAGTAAATGATTCGACCGATTCGACATACAACACACATACAACAGACTGACACCAAGCAACCTAGACGTAAGGACCTATGGCTCGCTCACGCTGATCTTCCACGTCAGCCTATCCTGGCAGATCTCATGTCCTTGGACTGTCCCCCAGCTTCCTAAATGACTATCCGAGTTGCAGCTCGTTGGCACTCTCTTCGGCTTTGTTGCCACTCCTGTTTTAATAGCCACAATTATCTCACGATCTTAAGGCATCTCTATCTACCACGGATGCCTCTTTCGGCGCTCTCCCATGGCAACTCACCACATCACCACTACCGTGGGTGCCCCTCTTAGCTCCTTCCCACAGCAGTCACATCACATCCCCGCAGGTACCTCTTGTTAGACTACTATCATGCTGGTCTCTAACTCTAGACGCCACCCATTATTGGTGTCTCAAGCAGGACTACAAACATTTTCATTGACTCGATAACAATTCACATTCTCATTCTCCTTCTCATTCTCATTCTCATTCTCGTTCTCATTTCTAATTTCTCATTTCTCATTCTCGTTCTCATTTCTCATTTCTCATTTCTCATTCTCATTCTCATTCTCAATCTCAATCTCATTTCTCATTTCTCATTTCTCATTTCTCATTTCTCATTTCTCATTTCTCGTTTCTCATTTCTCATTTCTCACTTCTCATTTCTTATTTCTCATTTCTCATATTAGACGCCACTCGTTTTCGGTGTCTCACACAATACACTTTGCAGCCATCATTCATTTATAACAATCATCAAAGGATACCAATTGAAACCTTCACAATCACCCTAAGCATGCAATTTTTCCTAGCAACTTAGCGTCTCATCTCAATCATCACATGGAATCATAGAAACCAATCGCACAAACAAGTAAACATTCATCATCATTCATCACATTACAGAAGGCAGTCCATTAAGTCCTTTAAAACAATGTGAAAGTTCTTATGCAACATGATCAATTCATCTATCACCTTAACTCCCATTATGATCTATCAACCTAACTTACAAACATGGTATAACCAAACCCTAGTTCAAACATATAGAATATAAAGATCAATAGAACTGATCTAAGATCGAATAACCTCACCTTAGCTTTAGATCTGGAACTGGATCTAGAGATCTGGAACAAGAGAAAAAGGAGGAAACAAGATCTGGTCACCACCACCACTTGGCAATCACCACCACTAACACACGCGGCCTCTCGGCGAGGAGAGAGAAGGAGAGCCGCGGAGAGGAGAGAGAGAAGAGAGAGAGGCGCGTGAGAAGAGAGAAGAGATACGACACATGGAGGAGAGGGAGACTCGATGGCTAGGACTTTCGGGTTCCAGGACCTCTCTGCAGAACTTCGCTTCAAGTTTCTAATGAACAAACAGAAGGGGAATGCAACTCTATTTATAAGAAACAGGGGTGGAACCCTAGGTTTTAGACAAATAAGCCGTAAACAGACCTATTTTCTTTCAAAACAATTCGGGCCAGGTTTTGGGATGTTACAAGTCTGCTTGTAGTTGCTCTGTCGAACAACCAGACTGCATGTGGACCACTTTGTGTCATGGACTCTAGTATGTCTTCTTTAACATGATAAACCGGTAAGCAAAGGAGCTTTTTTATTAAACTAGTCGGACTAGACTCAGAGCACCAATGTAAAATAATAGAATTACACTCACACTCACAGCTCAAAACTTTTAAAAAGGAATATTGTATGGTATCAAAAAATTATAATTCAATCTATAATCATAACAAACACATTGTTAGAATATATTATATAAATATATATAATATTATAATAATTACCTCTAAATTGTAGACACAAATGATAAGGTGTTTTTCGGGTCAAAATATTTTTTCTAGCCCTTGAATAACTTCCCCGCACTAAACTCTGGTATGGGTGCCTGACTTGAAAAAAAAACACTACGATGTGGTTTAGATTTTTACATGATCTCTCGTATGCGATCACAAAGATTCTTCAAGAATGATGGGTTCATGAGTGGCTGACATACCGCTTCATTCTCGATCATTTTAATGAATGTTGGTTTCTTATACTCGTTGTAAAGACCGATTATGTATCCATATTAGATTTAATAACAACCCTAATATTTATTGTCTTTTTGTAGCAAGAAAACACGTGGGATCCGAGGCATAATTTGACAGTTTAGCGATATTTTAATCAGGTGGCCAGAATGCTATTTTCTTCTCAATAAGTAAGTCTATTAAGATCTGGTTATATTGGTAAAAACATAAATATTTATTCAAATGGACAGATGAGTGTTTGGTGGGACAGGTTGAAGTTATGGAGTCAGTTATAAGTGACATGAACAAAGGCATATCCGAGTTGAGAGTTAACATTGCTCAGTTGGAGAAAGAGTTTGAAGGAATGAAGACAGAGTCTGAGAGAATAGAAGATGAATGTATTAGTGAGGTGCGGTGTTTGAAGAATGTGGTAGTTTGTAGGTTTGGTATGGTCATATTATGATACTACTACTTCTTTGCATAATCATGTTTTATAATCATAACTCAGCTGTTTCGTTTAACTAACTCAACAATAAAGTTTATATAACTCATACGTTAAGTTTATATAACTCAGCCTCGTTGTAAACTAGACTTAATATTTCTAAAAATTCAGACGTAAAGTAAACATAAGTCAGCCATAATGTTAAACCATAACTCAGTCGTAATTTAACCATAATTCAACCATAATTTAACCATAACTCAGTCGTATTAGAAACTATAACCCAGCCGTAATTTAATTATAACTCAGCCATAATTTAACTATAACTTTGCCATAATTTTACCATAACTCAGCCGTAAGCATAATTCATACATTAAAAATACTAACATCCATACAAGCAAAATTCATAAAAAAACACTTACATTCGTACAATACTTTTACATCTGACAAATTTTTGTATTATGCCTACCATGTTTACAACGAGAACATGTGTGTTCTTTCTATGACGTTTATTCTCAAAGGTAACTTCCATAACAGATTTCATCCTATTTTCTTAGGCCATCGTGGTTGTTAACGAACAAGCGAAGACAAACATGGTTGGTTAGCCACGTTATCTAGAACTTCGAGTGTTGAATCAGACGGCATGATCGACTTAAATTATGTGTTTATCAAATAAACGTTGTAATAGAAAGGACTGCACGTGGATATACAACAAACATTCATATACTCGACAGCTACGATTGCATGTACGCATGGTAATTTATCATGTTTGAAAATCCGGCATATGTATTTTTTCTCTTCAAGGTTCACAACATGCAAAGGCGATCAAGAAGATCCATATGTAACTTCGTGTGATAAGCATCAATCCCTTGTACCGTCATCAGTCTGGCGGCAATAACATGATCCTATTATAAATACATAATAAAATACATTAAATCTAACTTATGGAACCATAAAAAGCTGAGTTATGAACATTTACAACTGATTTACATGTAGTAGTTTCTCATCACCACCCAAAAGTGTGGTTAGCTGCGATCTAGTATCCTCTCTCTATTCTTCAAACCGACTGGTCATCATAACACATATTGATTCTAATAGTCGAACAACGTTAAGACTTCTAGCACTTGACATTGCTCTGTTCATTGATTCTGATATGTTCATAGTTAGACATCATCTTTTTGGAGAAAGCCATGAAGTTCATGATTAATCGCTATGTGGACTTTTCGTATTTTGGGTGAGAACAATAACTACCAAATTTTATTCATTTTATCTCGCAAACATTATGTCGTTCTATATCTCTCTCTATATATTTCCCTTTTCTTACACCTTCTCTGTCCCATCTCATACTCTTTAGGAAAACCTAATCTCATCAAATATCAGATGTCCCTGGTTGGTCAACAAAGTTACAGAGCAATGTCAATGCGATACTAAGATCTGTAGATCGGTATAAACTCTTTGTTCTATACTCTGTTCCGTGTGTCTTTCTTGGAAAAACCACTACAACATGGTTTAAATTTTTACATGATCTCTCACAGGCAATCCCAGAGATTCTTCAAGAATGATGGTCCATGAGTGGCTGACATACCGCGTCATTCCTTATCATTTTATATTAGATTTAACATATTAAATGTAAAGACCGATTATGTATTCATATTAGATTTAACAACAACACTAATATTTGTTATCTTGTTTTATAGTGAAAAAACATGTGGGATATGAGGAATAATTTGACAGTTTGGAGACATTTTAATATGGTGCCAAGAACGTTATTTCGGTTTCAATAAGTAAGTCTACTGAGATCTGGTTATATTGGTTAAAACAAAAATATTTATTCAAATGGACGGATGAGTGTTTGATGGAAGAGGTTGAAGATATGAAGTCAGTGATAAGTGACATGAACAAAGGCATATCAGAGTTGAGAGTTATCGTTGCTCGGTTGGAGAAAGAGTATGAAGGAATAAAGACATAATATGAGAGAAGAGGAGATAAATATATCAGGGAGGTGCGGTGTTTGAGGAATGTGGCGGTTTAGGGGTTTGGTATAGCCATAATATGCTACTACTACTTTTTTGCATAGTCATTTTTTGTAATCTTAATCAGCCATTTCGTTCAACTAACTCAGCGATTAAGGTTATATAACTCAGTGTGATAAGCATCAATTCTTTGTACCATCGTCAGTCTGGCGACAATAACACAACATTATTATAAATACATAATAAAATCCATTTAAGCTGACTTGTAAAACCATAAAGGCTGACTTATAAACAAGTACCGAGACTTACATGTATTAGTTTCTCAACAACACACAAAAGTGTGGTTAGTTGTGATCTAGCATCCCTCTCTGTTCTTCAAACCATATGGTCATCATAACACATATTGGTTCTAATAGTTGAACAACGTTAAGCCTTCTAGCACTTGACAATGCTATATTCATTGATTTCGCTATGTTCGTAGTCATCAAATTGTATCTTTTATCCAGAAAATGAACACGTGCCCATAGTTGGATATCAACTCTTTGGAGGTAGCCATGAAGTTCATGATTAATCGCTTCAATCTCCTCAAAAATCAGAGTAAAGTCAGCAATCCTAAAACATCTTGTCGCTTTTTTCACCAGACGAAAAACAATTTTTCCTTTGCACCGTCCCAAAATGTTCTTATATAAATGGTAAATACAAATTTCACGAGAAGCCAACGAATACACATTCCTAATTGTTTTCCCTATCGAGTTATGCATATGTGAGATTATTGCAAGATCCTCATCGTCAGGATTCAAAATATTTAGTTGCGTAAAAATCAGTACCACGAATCATCATTTTCCATGTCAACCACACTAAAAGCTATTGGGAAAATCTGAAAGTTATCATTCTGGGAAAGTAATGTTAGAAGCGTCCTTATGTATTTACCATTAAGAAACTAACCGTCCACAATGGCAATTTTGCACATGATAAGATATCCATTTATGCTCGCACCAAACAGAAGGAAAACATACATGAATCTTCCAAACTTGTTGATTTGTAGATGAACAATTGTACCCCGGATTTTCCCTTCTTATAATATATAGTTGTTCCCTCATCGATTTTCTTTGCAAATTTCAACGTCCTATGTGATTTCCAATAATCTATTTGTCCACATGGAAAATGGTACAAATAAGTCAGCCATGTCGTTTATATAACGCAGTCGTGTCGTTTATATAACTCAGTTCGATCGTTTATATAATAGTTTTTACGTCTATATAACTCAACAGTGTTGTTTATATAACTCAGATTATAATTTAATAACTCAGTCCTAACGTTTATATAGCTTAGCCCTATCATTTAAATAACTTAGCCGCAACAAAATAATTATCTTTACACCAAACTGCTTATTGATACATATTATGACACTCCTAGGTTAAACGGACGGACCAATGTCGCTGAGAAAATCTATGTACAGCTCTCCTAAAATATCTGGTGTTGCTTGTCAAAATTGATTAGAATGATCAATTACAAAACATGTGTGATCCGAATTGTAAATACTAACATTAAACGCTGGGGAATCCCCTTGTGTAGAAGCACAAACTCTTTAAAGACATTCATCAACCCAACACTTTACAGTGAGTGTATCCAAATTGGATACATCTATATCAAAATTAAATCGATCCCTCACTCTAAGCAGTTGCACTCATCTTTCCAAATCAGCTTTACTCTTGTATTGTTACCCTACCACAAGGTTTATCAAAGATATCTCCAACCTTAGAACCTCTGGATTCTCTTTAGATCTATTCATCGATAATTTACAAAATCTCTTTTTATGAGGTAACATTGGTGATTTTTTTTCTTGTGTTGGAGACTCACCGTATAAGATCAAGTTATCATCTTCAAATGATACACCATCCAAGTTGTCGAACATATCAAACCGTCTTTCAAATTCATCATCTTCTTTTTCTTGTGTTGGAGACTCATTGTATGAGCTGATGTTTCTCCTCCAAACTGAAATCATCATAACCCCCACCATAATCTTTGTATCTAGATTCAACTTCTTAGCCTTCTACTTGTGAGCCAAAACTTTTACTATTCTCTCTTGCTTTGTCGTTTGAGTAATTTTGCTATCCTTTTTCTCTCTAATCTCCATACAAAGACGTAGCTGTTCAATTTTATTTAGGCTTAGAAAACCTATCAACTATCGAGTATTGGAGACGTAAAATGGTGGAGTATCATGTGCCATTGTTTTCAAAGCTTTATTCAAGAACATGTAACTCAGCTGAATCTGATTGCTCGACTTATTCAATCAGTAATCATCGACTACCAAATTTGCGGGTTTGTCATGTGTTGTTTCCTTGTCTATATACAGAACTCTACATCCTCTACTGTTGGCATTGAATACATATATGTTTTTTTAACCCAATTACCAAAAACAATAATTATCAGATCCATAAAATCTCAAAGAAAGATGAATGAAAAGAATATTAATGAAGAAGATAAACAAAGAAGATGAAGAAGAAGACACAGCGTATGTAACATTAATCTAATTTATATTTTGTAACATAAATAATGACATGGAAAATAAGATATGATGACATGTAGAATCAGAGCTGATGACAAAGAAAATTGGTAAGTCAACCGCCAAACAAACACATAACTCAACTTAAATAAATCAGCTATCAAGTACAATATAAGTCTGCCGCAACGTGAATATTGTTTTAGTAATTAATCTTTCGCTAATAAGATAGTCGTAATTAGAATGTAAAATATTAATCATCAAATAAATCAGCCGTCATATGAATGTTATTATAGTAATTAATTTTTTGATAATAAGTCAGCCGTAATTATACTGAATTTACTGTTAATCCAGCCAATTATTACTCATTATATGTAACTCAGCTGTAACTACCTCCCATAAATCAGTTGTATATTTAATAAGTAAGTCAGTTGATGATCATTAAATCAGCCGGAGAAACATAACTTAACCATGTCTTAACTACAATTCAGCCATGTCACCAATGTTTTTATCTATATTTGAAATGTCTCACGCTAAATAACCGAAGTTGGAATCGTAGACAGTTAACCGCGAGTTAACCATCTCAAATCTATCATTATAGTTATCAAACTTTCTAGAAATATTATCCTGAGTAATCATTATGATCTTCAGAGCCGCAATGGTCGTCTCCTCGGTAGCAACATTTCCCTCTGGATTCTCATTCTTCTTCTCTTTCTTTTACTTCTTCTTGGGTGCATCAGCCATTGACGAAACTTCAGCCTTCGTTCTTTTCTTGTTCTCATTTCTTTGCACATCCCAAAAACTTCCAACAAACCTACCAGCATTTATGTCTGTTATCAAGCTAACGAGTTGGGGGTCGTCTGCTTCATCCGACCACTGAAAAAACTGCTCCTGTACAAACTCCTTAATAACTATCATAACTCAGCCGTCATTAAAAATAATTCAGCTATCATAACTCAGTCACCGTTAAAAATAACACAGTCATCAATAACTAATAACTCAGCCACCAAGTAAATTAAAAACTCAGCCTAAAATCTTACCACACCATGATCTATGATCTCCTAAGAGATGACAGTCGCAAAACTTGCACATGTACGCTTTCCACCCCATCGAATCATCGGAATTTCTTCCTCGTCGATCACTCTCCCAAAGTGCTCTCCCAAAGTGCTCTCCAAAGCAACTGACAGATTCATACGCTCAAACCTATAACACGTCCATCAATTCGTTTATGGTGTATGAATGTCCTTGTGGAGACAACATCTTAATCTAATTAGCAAGAACTTGATATGCACTATGATCTCATGGATATGTCATCATTGCTTCATCATCGAATACTTTTTTTTGCACTTTCAAATGGTATCCTCGAATTATGATGAAAAACATAAAGTCTTATAGTTTGAAGAGGTAAGAGCCCTAACCATTTACGCTTTTCAAAAGTCCAGTTTTGACTGACCTTTAATGCTGGCCTCAATTCATCTAACTTGGGTCTCATCCTATGTGGGACATTTAACCCCTCCCAAAACGTTTTTTATTGGTCAGTTTCAAATATTTCCGTCGGCAGTGAATCTATGTTTAACCCAGTGATCTCACCAAATTCGTTTAAGTTAAACCTGATAGGTTGATCAACAACGAGACTCCAAATCTCCTTCTTAAATACTCGCAGCTGTCTACATAGTAGATAATGTACAGTCCTACCAGACCACAAGAATTTGCTATCAGCTAGCTTAGCAATTATTCCAACGGGAAACTCCTTCAGGTGATCTCACACATCACGTCCTATTGATTCTCTGGCGATAGGGAAGTCTCCCATATGGTAATTGTGATTAATTACTTAATTTTCTAGATTAGAAGCTCCTTCTATGTATAGTTTTGGAGGATAATCTCATGTCTGATCTTGAAGAACATCCATATGAACATAAAATACATATATAAGTCAGCTGTAATAGAAAATTAATTCAGCCACGACAAATATATATAACTCAGCCGCAAAAGAAAACTAACTAAGTCATAACATAAAATCTAACTCTGCCGAAAAGAAAAACTAACTCAATCATAACATGATATATAACTCAGTCGAAAAGAAAAACTAACTCAACCTAAACATGATATATAATTCAGCCGCAAAGGAAAACTAAATCAGCTGAAACATAAATCAAACTAAGCCACAATATAAATCAAATTCAGTTGTAAATGAAAACAAACTCAGCCAGAACATGATATAAAATTCAGCCACAACATAAACCCAACTCATTCACAACGTAGTGGAGAAGACAATTTCGGGAGATTGCGGACAAGACGATTTTGGAGTAGAATTTTGCGGAGAATTCGATTTCAACAACGACGATATCGAATAAGACAGGTTTGACCAGACGATAAAGGCAATGCGCAATAAACAAAGTGTCAAACGGTTAGGGTTTAAACGTTGATGAAAAAGTTCTATTTTTTTGAACAGCGGATGTTTTAAATTCAACGTTAATTGATTGTCTTTTCCTCTCTCCTTTCTTTCGATCACATTAATTAGTAACATGGATTAGTGATGTAAATTTATTAATTAAAACTAATTTTAATTTAAAAACTAATTAAATGTCTTAATATAATTTATTAATTTAGTATGAGTTAAAAAATATTCTAATAATTTATAAAATATATATGTTATTTTAATTATATAATAAATTTTTTACGTTATTCTAGTAAATTTCTCATTATTAAATAATGACAACAGCCAATACAACTCTAACTACACTCTTAACAAATCGTAAATTAAGTATATAGTCATAGCTCATAAGGCCATCTCCAACCACTATACTATTTTAGTGTCAAAACTACACCATTTTAGTGTAGTTTTAGCACCAAATTCCTTTCATCTCCAACCACAACACCAAATATCACACTAAAAAGAATAATCTCTATTATTATATTATTAAATAAAAGATTCTCTTAACTATTTAATATTTTAATACTCATTATTCTTATAACATACACAAGTAACTATTTTTAATAAGAACTAGATTAACAAATTTAAAACAATAATTTTAATTATTGAATAATACTTTAGAAATAACAAATACATATGGAATTAAAATAACAAAAAACATATGAAACAAAATACATATGAAATTAAAATAATTAAAAACATACAAACGAAAATACAGTGCATAAAAATAAATCTTACTAATTATTAGAATTACCATATTCACCCCACAAATGTTCGATGAGTGCATCTCGAAGTTCAAAATGAGCATCTCGGTCTCTGATTTTATTATGTCGAGCTAAGAATTCTTGAAATCGAACATCATCAACACTTGTCATCTCAATTTCTGCATTTGGAACTTCACCTTGTTCTTCAATTGTTGCATTGATATCACGTTCATCCTCTACGATCATATTATGCATATAACTGATCCTGCGTCTTGTGCTTATATCGAAAGTCAAAAAAAAATTTATAAGAAAATGAGCTCAAACCAGTCAATCTAACGAACAAGGAGAAGGTGTTCAATACCAATATCATGGATCACAATATCGAACATCTCAATATCAAGGAGATCAAGGTGAAGGAGAATCATCTCATAGAGAACAAATTCAAGGTGAAAATCAAATGTCACCAAATGGTCAAGAAGATTATACCCTGTATTATAATTATCTTGATGGAGCTGGTAATAATTTTTTTTTTTTTGGTAAAATGTTAAATATTATACCAATTTTAAGTTTTTGACAGAAATTACAAAGGAACTAGTAGCGGAATGCGATAATTAAACTAAACATCAAACCTAGGACGAACAATGAACAAAACCCGTAAATAGCAGAACCAAGACTGAGAGTCAATAGGCAGCGAGTCAAGCTCGGACCAAAGTAACCGGACTAGACATGGCTGAGAACCAGGCACCACGAGCTACCGGAGAGAAAGGCTCCCTCAAACCTTGAAACAATGGCTCCTGCAGCTTCCGACCACTCTACCGAAACCAGACCCGAACAAAGAATCCAAGCATGTAGAAAACCCAAAACACCCGACAAATATACATCCGACGGCACGAGAGAGAACCACCTAGCGACGATGCCGTCGTTCGGAGAGGTGACCCGAAGATTGCCGTCTTCAGTTCAACCCGCTGTGACCGTATACACCCATTGAACCAAAAATTCATATAGAAAAAGCGGACCGAGAATTCTTGTATGCACTTTTTATGTTTGGTTGGTGTTTATTTGGTAATTTTATGTATTTTAAATAAATTTTATGTGTTATAATTCTATTTTAAATGTTAAATTAATTAATAATTTATATTAACTGAAATTTACAAATCACATTAACATTTATTAAAAATAAATCTACTATCATAATTACATATCAGTGAATTTATTTGTTATTTTGTAAAAGTACATATTAACTAAGTTATTTAAATAATTAAAGAAAATAATAATAAAAAAAGTTTTCCAGTCGCTACAGTACCGACACTATATTTAGTGTGATACTGTATCAAAAATCACCATAACACCGTAATAGCGTTGTATTTACCATTTTGTTGGAGATGAAAAGTCAAAATCTAACATTAAAATGGAGTTATACCGTCCACGTTGGAGTTGTCCTAAGGACAAGTAACTATAGAAAATTTTCTATCGTTTTTAAACCATTATCTTGCTTTACAAGACAAATTAAATAAAATATATAAATGCTCTGTGATTTTCATTATATGTTGGTTGTAAGATTTGGATCTAGATGCAATGTAACCAATGGACTCTCTGTGTGCATGTACCACAAAATCTTCTAGGTCCTATACATTTGCAGAGTAGGAAATCAAGAAAATGATGCCTAGGCAAATCTTTTTGCCTGTCTTTTTGGGTGAATATGTCCTTTGACACAATAATTTCAACCATTAAAATATCTGTATTTTCAATAGTATTTTACTTTGGAATCTACTTGTCTCTAATGTTATAGGGTCTATAAATTTTTAATCCGTTTATAAACGGATTGGCAAATCTTCTGCTACAAAATTGCTGCAAATATATGAGCAGCATTGTTTTTTATATATATGTGAATTACTTTATATCGGTCCTAGGTCTATACATTCAAATTAAGGCACTTTTGTATACCTCGCTTGAATTAAAACCATAGGTTTGTCCCCTTCCGGATTATAGACTACATTTATGCAGCTTTAGTTAAAAATGCGAGAGATATATTGTATAGTATATGGTCATAATTAAATGTCAATCCAACGTGATTAACAAAATGAATTAACCAACGTGTTACCTTTGATCTGTTATATATAAAATCAGGGAATGATAGACGGAAACCACATGATAATATAGTAAAACCATTTTGGGTTAAATTGACCAGTAAAAGTTCTGAAGCTGTGAACATCAGAAAATTAATGACTAACCAAATAATCGAGAAAGTTCGGGTATCGAAATATATAATCATCTGTAATATTAAAGCAATAATCAACATTCTAAATTCATAATAATGTTTTCTGAAAATTTCAAATAATGATCAATTTTGACGCCAAGAAATAATGTTTCACATAAAAAATCAGTTATAAAATACATTTGTTAGAAGAAAACCACAATCATATAAAAACTGACTTAATTATGCCTAAACAATAGACCAAACAAAACCGGAAATGGGTGGTCCATGGCTTGTTCGAGTGTGTAAATATTTCGCCTTATGGGTTAATAAAATGCAAAAAATCAAATTTTACCATATTCGAAAATCTTTGTAGTTTTCTCTTGGGCATTGCTGACATTTCTCTGGTAAACTATTTGGTTTTCTACAGATTTGCGAAATTACTCAATTGGTCTTCAGTTTGTAAAGGAGATCTAAATCGTTACCAAGAAAAGAAACGGATTATACCAAAAAAAAAAGAAAAGAAAAGGAAGCAAAAACTCCCTAATACATATAAACTAATACGATCGAGTCTACACTATAAGGATTAAACAATCACCTTGATGTACTTCTGATTTCTGTAATATTTTCCAAACACTATAATATGTTTAATAAGCGTAAGCTTCTTTCAGTTTTGGACTTAGCTGGCTCATCATTTATGGGTTTTAAAAACAATTAAAAGGATCAAAATCTTAAATATTCTTATCGATTTTCAAAGATTCTCACTTTATGTTAGCATTTTATGTATACCACATGGTATATTTAAACATGTGATAGATTGTAGATTTTCGGGTACATTAACTAATCATACATAAAATGATAAAGCTTCATATAAATGACAAACACAATCATACAAAACGAAAAAATATATAGATCACAAAATCCACCACCTACTTATAATATCTTGTACCAAAAATTGATGTACATGTATAAAAATATGTGTATATATATAAATGTGCAGAAACAAAATAATAAATTTAGTTAAGTTAATGAATCGAACAAATAAAATTAGACAACAACATCTACTATTTAAAAACAATCTTTTTAGTTTGTGAATTTGTTCTCTATGATTGATTACCCTTAATTAATTTTCCAAGTAAACTTAGACGAGAGTCAAACTGAACAAAATACAAGGAAGGGATACGTTGAAAATAATTGTATGGTTTTGGTTTAAAGACTTTTGGAGTAATCGTTTAAATTGTTTGTTTTAAAGGGAAATATTTATATTTGTGTGTTCATACGTAATTCTATATAGGTATAAGTAGGGCTGGGCAATCGAGGTCCTAATCAGGGTTCAGTTCATATTCATTCGGATTTTAGTTTTTTGGGATCATAAATTTTAACTTCAAATACTATAAAAATTATGGTCAGATTTAATTCAGGTTTAGTTGGGTTGGGTTCGGATTTAGTTACATATCCAAGATCCTGTAAAACCATAAATAATTTCAGTTTCAGTTTCAGATATTATTCAGGTTATCTATTCTAAAGTATTAATTTATATTTGATTAAACTTAATATTTCCAATATTTTCACTAAATTTGTGTACTTGTTTTCATCAAACAATATTATTATCCTTCAAAATAATTTTGGAAGATTTGTCTATCAACAATACAAGACTCGTCTTTAAACTATATGTGACAACATCAAATGTCATGACAAACCAAAGCTTTATACGAACAAAAATCATACATAATAAAATGTAAATAAATTAAAATTAACAACTAAAAATTCTATAAACATTAAGAAAAACTGTTTAAACTTTTTAGAAAACAACAACATTGATTAAACTTCAAAACTGATTTTCAAATTAATTTTGGTCAAAAAATAAAAACATTAATATTAATAAAATAAAATAAAAATATATATTAGATTTAAGTATTTGAGTTAATTTATCCTTCACTTAGGATATTCATCGCCTTGCTATAGCTTGTTTTGGTGTTGTTAGCTTCACAGGAGGCTTACATGTGATTTCTTTATTGTTTTAACATTTATATCCCAATTTTTAGATGTTCAAAAAAAAAATGAGTGATAATTACATGAAGTATTGATTACTACATAGCTAGTCATACAGACTAAACTAATGTATATCTAACTACATGAAGTATATATTATTTATGACAATATATGTTAACTAAACGATGCTATCTAGTTAACATCAGGAGCTTAATTTTATTAGTACAAAAAGTGACATGGACATTAGAGATGTTAACTTTGATTAATTCTCTCGTTGATCAATTAAAATCTGACTCACTTGACCGTAATTTACCTAAAAATTGATCTTACCCAGCCTAATAAAAAAAATAAAATTTGACCACAAATTTTAGAATAAACCAAAGTTTTTAAAATATTGGGAATGTCGTCTCTCAGTCGTGACAAAAAAGGAAAACTATAAGAATTAGTTAATTTACTCTTTGATTTTTTTGTAAAGTGATATATATATATATATTTATCTTATAAATTTAAATAATAATACACACTAAAACATATTTCCTTTATTCCTAAAAGTAAGTATTTTTAGATATGATTCTTGTTCTGTAAAGATAGATTTTCTAGATTTTAAGATATTTTGTATATTTTTTAAAAAAATATTAATTGAGAATAATTGAATTGATTAAATATCAATGGTTGATATTTTTTGGAAAATAAATTATAAAAATAAAAAATAAATTAAATTAAAATATTAATTATATTCTTAATATACGTAAATATTCTAGGATTTTTTTTTTCTGAAATGGAGAGCATATTATAAGAGTACACACTAAAATATTGGCTATCTTGAATTTTTGAAAAGTGAAATATATATATATATAATAAAAGTACACATTAAAATATTGGTTATCTTGAATTTTTTTTGTAAAGTAAAAAAAAAATATATATATATATATATCCACTATTTTGAACGAGTATGTATAAGGTTAAATTTTGAATATTGATTATGGACATTGAACCTGTTTACCTAACGTGAACTTGAGGTAAGATTTAATAGAATATCGATTTAATGATTGATCTTGTATAATAACTAAATACATAAGGTTAGTGGGATAGATTTAAATGAATTATTTTAGACTATATAAATAAGATGGTTGGGGGAAATGTGTAAATGTTAGGGGATTGTCAAATGACAAAAATGTCACTAATGAGAATCAAAAGTTTTAGTTAAAAGAAAATAGCACTTCTTGTAATATCCCACATAAAATTAGAAAATAAAATAAAACATGAATAAAAAAACTGTAGGTGCTGATCATTTTTATTTTGGACTTATTAATTTATTTACAGAATGATTAAAAAATAAATGCTGTAAAATGACTCGAAACAGTTTGAAATAGAGCGGATGAAATGCAACTCGATTACAAGATATATAGCTAAGAGTGTAACAAGAGATGGACAGTTCCAATCATAGTTAGCTTTGGGAAGACCAGCTTGGCTACATGAGAGACTTTAAAGAGAATTAGCTAAAACACATAATTTATCATGCACTTAGGATATTCATCGCCTTGCTATAGCTTGTTTTGGTGTTGTTAGTTTCACAGGAGGCTTACATGTGATTTATTTCTTGTTTAAACATTTATGTTCCAATTTTCAGATGTTTGAAAAAAAAAATGATTGCTAACTACGTTAAATATTTACCAACACATAGATAACCGTATAGACTAAACTAATATATACTTAACTACATAAAATATAAAATATATGTTATTCATGGTAATATCCATTAAATTAATGGTGTTATTTAGTTAACACCATAAGTTTAATTTATTTTCCAAAAAGTGATTCCAATTATATATTTCATTGATCAATTAAAAATTGATCCACCTAACTGTAATTTAACTTAAATCTAATCCAACCCAGTCTAATAAAACAAAATGAATTTTGACTCCAAATTTTATAAACGGCCCAAAAATTTTAAAAGTATAAGGATGTCGTCTCTCTGCCGCGACAAAAAAAAACTATAAGAAATTAGATTTTCAATTCAAATCGGTGAGAAACAATAATTTTTGAAATCATGTGAGGGTTATTAACCAAAACTGAAAGAGAGAAGTTAATAGATTTAGGATCGATTAACTTCTCTCTGGATTTTGGTCAATAATCCCACACGATTTCACCACTTCTTTTCTCTCAATGATTTAAATCGAAACATTAATTTTACGATTTTCTGATTTGTTGCAGTGGATCAAATTTTAGTTAAATTACGGTTGGGTGAGTTGGATTTTAGTTGATTCAACATGAGAATTAAAATGATTTAACATTTATAATTTCCATGTCACTTTTTCAGATTAATAAAATTATGTTTATGATGTTTATACAGAGATATTACATACTTAACATATACTTCGTATAACTAAGTATACATTAGTTAGTCTGTATGTAATGGTTAATACTTCATATAGCTAATAATTATTTTTTTCTTTAATTAACATTAAGATTAGTGATTTAAATATAAATAAAACTAAAAATTAAGTTAAAGCTCGACTATTTGTCATCATAATTGTTCTGGTGTTGAAGGAAACTAAGTCTGTGGTAAAGCAACAGTTTCATGTATTGAATACTGACCCAGTGACCCTACACTTTATCAGAAGTCATAAAATCACCACCATTTTTAGATTATTATTATTTATTTATTTTTGATTCTCTTGTACCCATTTGTTATTTGTTAAGAGTATTTTTATTGATAAAACCTTTAAAAATCTCAAACTAAGAAAACATTAATATTTAATAGAATTTTATTATCTGATTAAATTTTAATTTAAAATTATGTGAGCTAAAAGGAAAATGTTTCATCATTTCATGTATTTCTCATATGCATAGCTATTTCAAATATTCTTATTTAGAAACATTTTTCATTATTTTGTATAGCTTTCTTTTTGCCAATTGTGAAATATTCGTATGAAATTTCCATGAAAAACAATTGTATTCATCTATATTATAGATTTTTTTTTGGTAAATTTTGTTAACAAAAGTCTTAAAAAATAATTGTGGAATCTAAACAAATAAAAAATCCGGCTTGGAGAAATGGAAACCACTAATATATGAGACTATCTTCACTTGGTCATGACATATACTTAATATAGTTTTGTATATATTTTTGGAGTTTCCTCTTTTTCCTTCTCCTTGTTGGATTTAATCGATTTGAATTACAATTATGATAAGTAAAGGAGTTCAATCATGCATGTATATGATGACATCCACATATGATCTATAAGACAATAAAAGACAAAATTTTCACAAAAAGTAAGAATAATTAAACACAATTGGACCAGAAAGTAAAACATGGCTAGGCACATATAGGATTACAATTATAAAAAGAAACTATAACAGCCAAGAAAATCTGAAAATATTTTCTTGATTCTGCTAGCTGCCCTAATCCCCATATATGTGCCCACTCATGTAAAGAAAAAAAAGAAAAGAAAAACTTCTCTATCCACATCAGATGACACATTCACATGGAATCATCACATCAGTCTTTTAATTCAAGAGAGAGAAACAACAAAAAGACACAACACAAGTTGCTCTCTCTCTCTTTCCCATTCCATGTGTAACGTGTAATGCAATTTGCTTATTCTTCTTAAGCTTAATATTCTCCATCTCTACTCCTACCTGCTCTTCTCCATGGATTCTTAAGTCATCATTTCTCTGTTTAAATTAACAAAAACCTAATTAACAAACTATAAAAATTACAAAACAAAAAAACAAATACAAAAATGATACTCTTTGTTTCATAATAAATGCTATTCTACAATTTTTTTCTTTTTTCAAAACAATGTCATTTTACATTTTAATTTTAATGCAAGTTTTATACATAATTTATTTATTACTCTTTTAACTAACTAACATATATTTATTTAAACTACTTTTGTTTAAATAATTATACATTAAATAAGAGTATATTAGTATATTATTCTCTCTGTTTTATATTAAGTGTCATTTAAATATATTTTATGCGAATTAAAAAGTGATACAATATAAATGAAAATGATTTAATTAAATATCTATTTGTTAATTAAAATTGTAATAAATAGATTATGTATGAAAAGTTGCATTAAAAATATAAAATGATATTTTTAAGAAAAAAAGAAATATATAGTAGAATGAAACTTATTAAGTCACACTTAATATTAAAAACTGACGAAATATCTACAACATACCGAAAGATTTCTTGCAATGAAGAACGGCTTCGTAAATGGAGCTCTCTGAGTCACAAGACCTTCTCCAATAATAATCATCTGCAACACTTATTCTTGGCGACGAAGTCATTTCATCAGAATAAACTCTGCTTCTAGACAACGTCGTTACACGGATCCTAGAGTCGATACCGATACCTCCGGATGATCCAGCGGTTCTACCACATCTCCTTAATCTTTTACACAATGGCGTCAGAAACAACAAAACCCATTTCGAAACTCTTCTCAGCTTTCTACAAGAAGAAGCAGACTTGCTCTTAATGTCACGTGTCTCCATCTTCTTCTCCGTTTTCGTATCCAACGGCTCATATTCTTCTCCCGTAGCTGCTGACGTAGCTTTTGATAGATAAGGCATGACGTAGCCGTCCCGGAAAAGCTCGTCGGCGTGAACTAAAGAGTGATCTTCGTCGGAGAAAGAGACAAAGTTATCGAACTTGAAGCTACTTTCGTGGGCTTTGTTGATGAAGAATCTTCTCGAAGGAGGCAATCTTGGATCCATCTCTATGAAGGAAGAAGAAGGATCTTCGTAGGTTTGATGATAATCATCAATGGAAGCTTCTGAAGAAGGACAGTTAACTACCCAACTGTAAGAGAAACTGTCTATAGGAACTAGTGGCATTGATGAAGCTTCTTGTTGATTTTCTTCCATGGTTATTTTTGTTTGTTTGGTGGGGAAATATATGTTTTTGAGTGTGCTCAGAGGTTTTTGTTTGAGATAAAAATGTTTGAATGGAGAACATATGTTTCAGTGTATATATAGGAAGAGACATACACACATTGAAGCCAAGATATATTATATTTTAATTTTTATAACAGTAGTCTATTATATTTATGTGGTTGGTTTGGTAAGAAACAATAGATATTAATATTGGAAAGGGAAAAGAAAAGAAAACATTAAGAGTTTGTGAGCCCATCTAACCTCCTACTATGTGCTGTTGCCTTCACTCTTTTCCTCTTTTTAATATTTATCTTAGTTTATTCCTTTTTGCATAGACAATGTTCTTTTAATTATTTATCCCATGGTGCATCATTTTATCTTTTAAGTAGTCTCAATATTAAAACACTACGCATGATTTTTTTTTTTTTGAAGAATATCAATATACCATTAAGAAAACTATGCATGTTGACGCATATTTCATGGGATTTATTGATTAGAAAAAAAAAACTTGTATGAAAGATAATGGTTTCGATTCATCGTTTAGTCGCAAAATTGCGGAAAAAAATTAAGCCACAACTTTTTTTTCCGGAATGATGGAATATATATTAAATTGATTAAAATATTTTATATGATATTTATTTTATTATAAGAAAAATATTAATAATTAAACTAATTATTACAAAATATGAAAATAACTAAAATTTATGAAAAATAATTTAGTTCTTATTATAAATATTTAGCTTAACTTTCAATATTTTTTTAATAATAGATTGATATTTTATAATATTATAAAACAAAATATAGTATAATTTATTAACAACATAAACATTTATCATTAAAAACATTATTATAATTTATTTAAACTTTTAAAATGGTATTAGTATATAGTTTAATAATATGAAAGTGTTGATTTTGTAAATAATCTACTAAAACTCACATTTTCACTTAATAAAAATTATCTTTATATTTTTGTCATTAAAAATTATCTTTATATTTTTGTCAGTAAAAATATAAATTTACGTTTTTATGTTTTTTATTCCGTAATTTTTATTGCTTGGTAAAATATTTGCGTAATCGCATTTAAAATTTCATCCGCCATTCCGTAAATCAAAAATTAGTGTAGAAAGATTTTCAAAACCGTCTTAAGCATGTCAAAGTAAGATAGCCGGAACCAGTTGAGCTGTTAGTGTATACAAAGTAAAGATTACTAACAAATTCTTAAATTTAATCGGTATCAGTTAACCTCTTTTTTCTAAGTGGATCTTGTTGGGATTGTGAAATCCCATGTTCAACTCTTTATTGTCCGATTAATACGATATTGTTTACTTTGGGTCTAAGAGGCTGGCCCGCATGGATTTACTTTTGGACTCCTTCCCAAAAGGCCTCGTACTAATTAGAGTTGGACATCTCTTTATATATTAGACTCTCCTTTGTCTACTTTCCGATGTGAGACTTAGATTGACATCTCACAGATCTGTCTCTGACTATATTATATTTTAAGATGAAATTTTCTAATTTTGAAAAAAAGAGAGGAAATTTCCAGAGTGTTACGATTAAAGAGGACCACGAGTTGGAAATAAAAAGAAAAGAACGTAAATAAAGAAAACTAAATTCAAAAGTCATTTTCATAACTAAGAAAAAGAGTTAAAAATTCAAAATATAGAATTAGGAGATGAGAGGAGAAAGAGAGAGGGAGACAGAGGTCCCTGGAAGTGTCGGGGTGCGAGACGAATGTTGTCGAAAGTTTAGGGGACAAAAGCCGAAAATAGAAAGTGACATGGAGACTCATCAAAGTCTTATCTCTAAGCCATTTTGCATGGTCTCTTTATGGGTTACGTTAGAGATACTCAGAAAACAAGGTTTTAATAATTTTGTGTATTTGAGTAGTGCATTTAATGATATGAATCTCTCAAATCTCGAAGGGAATGTTTTTTTGTCTATTGATGATAACACGAGGTGTAATTCATAACACTGAGACATAAGTATCTCCTCCACATTAGAGAGAGAGAGTTTATTAATTACATGTTTTATTTCTATTTTCTTTTCAGAAATTAATAATGGTTTAATTACAATAGAGTTTATACCCTTGGTTCTTTTTATCGTGAGCAAATACTCCCTGCATATTTTAATATATGATATTTTAGAAATAGGTACATAAATTAAGAAACTATTTTTTATATACTTTTTAAGCAAAAGTATCATTACATATACATTTATTCATAATTTGACCAATAGTAAAACATGTTGCATATTGTCATTAATCATATAACATTATTTATTAATAAATTTTATTTTAAAAATTAAAAACATCATTTAATTTGGAACAATTTTTTTTTCTAAAACATCATATATTAAAAAACGGACGGAATATTCATATATCTCAACCGTTAGTCACATAAATCAATATATTGTATAATTTTTAAATCTAAATATATTAATATTTTAAAACTCGATTAGTCATATATTGATGTTGATTAACTGATCTCAATATAAGTTTAATTATTTTCATTTTAATCAATTTGGTTTACTTTTTTTATGTGTTAAAAGTAGATTCATAATTAATTTACATACAATTTAGATATTTATAAGAAAATTGCAAACTTTTTTATTTTAAGCTGATGTGGAAAATTTCTTATATTTTAAATTATTTTATTATAAAATTTTACTTCACCAGTAAAAAAACAGAAAAATAGAAAAAACTAAAGTCAATAATAATCATTTATTAAAAAATTTCTACTTTGGATAAGTATATCTACCTATAAAATTTTAAAATATATAGTTATCCATACAACACTGGCTTTTAATCAAAATAATTTATTTGGTATACACTTACGATCATTTTTAATTAAAATAAAGATATTCAATTAATATTTGCTAATCTTTTTCTTAAATTCATGTGAAAATTTTCTTCTATATTTATTAAATTTTAATAACAATTGGTTTAAGTTTATGGTATTAAACCAAATATAGTTATTTCATTATTATAGGAATCTTGCAAAAAAAAAAAATCATCATCATTAAATTATACATGTCATAATATGATGAAATCCATATTATATAATTACTAAACTAGATCTTGACCTGCGCAACCTTGCGGATGTTTGTTTTCAGTTTATATATATATATATATATATATATATTATTTTAGATCACTAGTGGTATATATTTTTAACGTTAATCATAATTTTAAATGTTCTATAACTATTTCAAATACAATAATTTTATAGTTCACATGTTATAAATAATCAATTGTTTAAAACTGTCACATGTATTTGTCGCTTTTATTATATATTTATCTTTTTGTATTTGTATTTAGTTATTGAAAAAATTAATATATGCATGAAAGAACATATTTGAAATTATTTTATATTAAATTTATGCTCAATTCTAACCTGCCGATCTTCAAGCCAAATTTCCTTTTAGCAATATTTTTATGTTTATTCATTTTAGATAATATATTATTAGATATATAAAAGTCTAAGATATGTTAATTCCTATCCGTATATTACATAGTTTGTGAATGTTAAGTCGTTATGTAATTGTATTATATTTTAGCATAATAAAATTTATAAATTTATCAATTTAATATAACTTTATCATATTTAGTTCAATATGATAATTTATTTTGACATGAATTTTTATTATTATACAATATATAAAATAAAATAAAAAGTATTTTTCATTTTATAAATGATAACTGAATATATATTTATGCATAATAATGGTTTATTTCTAATTATGAAATTAGTTTAATTATTTACATAAACTTTTTGAAATAATTAAGATACTGTTAAAATATTCTTCAAAAAAATTATTAGAATTTTTAATACATATAAACGTTGAAAATGAAAATATATCATGATTAATTTTTTTATATTATTAGCTTTAACGAAATACATATTAATTTTTATACATGTATTATATAGTTTGCTAATGTTAATTTGTGTTACCCACATATTATATTTTGAACATAAATATCTATGAACCGCTTAAACAGTGTAAGAGATATAATCAGGACTCATGAGTTTGATAAGTGGTTAGAACCTTGAGTACGAGATGATGATCCTATGAGGGCTATGAGTTTTAGAAAATTTTAAGTTAGAGTAGTTTTCTTTTCACAATTACTAGATCCGTGTTTGTGCAACGCGCGAAATATTGTACTATACTTTTTTCTAAATATATAGAAAATTATGATATATTTTTTATTAATCCTGGGGAAAAAAAAAACAAAACTATGGACTTTTAAATTCTTAAACAATTGAAAAAAGAAGAACATGGTTCTTTTCGGTAGGATTTTCTTGATGCTCTTCTTTTTAGTTGTAGGTGAAATGTTTAGCTGTAACTCTTGTATGTAAGTTCACTATTATGTTATTCATTCTGTTGTTAAAAGTAAAATGTAAAATCGTGTAGTTGGTGATGAAACTAGTAACAGTTTCTCTGTAAATTTGTATCAGTTTCTTATAATGCATTACATTTTAAAATATGTGTTTATTTTGCCTTAATTTGTCTTTAGATAATGCTTGTGATTGTCACAACTTCACTTTTTCGACTACTTATTCTTTAGATTTCAATATTTAATTGTCCTATAGAGATTACTTAAACACTTGATCTACATTATATTTTATATAAAAACGGATGGTGGTTTGAATATAATTTTCTGCTTTTAATTGAGTAATCAGATTGCTTTGATTTCATAAGACAACAACCTATAACCCAATTTTGGTATATTGATGTACTCCATTCATTAAGTTTTAAACTTGACAAATGATTATAATTTTAGATGTATTTTAGTATAAGGAATCAGAATTGTTAGTATTAAAAAAACATATTTTACAGCAACAAACGTTCTGTAATACATAGTAAAAACTCTATAATTTAATAATGATGAGACTTTATTAATTTATAAAGTTATTAATTTATTAAAAAAATATTTTCATATTTTTCTATTTTCAGAATATATTTTATAAAATTAAAAAATAGTTTATTTTGTTGTGTATATATTAATTAATTTTCGAAATTCGACTTTATATCGTTTTTTATACTACTTGGTGTATACAAAATATGTTTCATAAAATATAAATATAATTTTAGATATAGTTTTACTAAATATTATCAAAATATATTGAAGTGTTAAAAAATAGAAATAAACATTGTAAATATGAAACAAATAATATAATATTTTATTTGTATTTATATCAATCTTATATATATAAATTATTAATTATGATTTTATTGGAATTATATATTTACATAAGATTTTCTAAAAAAATATTATTTTATCGAATTTGTGTTATATTTTGAACTGGTTCAACTCATGACCGAAAATTGTTAGTTTTTGAATTTAGATTATTTATTAATTTATTGAATATTAATTTATAAAACTGGTGACTTGTGTAATTTTATTATATTATTTGTGATGACATCAGTATACGTACAAAACATAGTTCTTTGCTTGAGTATCTAACGCACATTATTTCACGGTTTAACACATTAATTCGCAGCTGCACACATTTAAAAAAAATCCACGATTTTGCTCTATTCAATCTATAAAAAACGTGCATCACTAAAATTTTAAATGCATTAGACAAACAAACGTAAGTAAAACTTCGTCATACTTTTCTTTTCTCAACTGGTATATTTATCATTACCACAAATCACAAGCTACTGCAACTGAGCCTCCAATATCCTCGTAGCCAACCTAAAACTTGTTTCTTTTGCTTGTTATTTTTATCTCTTACCATCTTTTGTGTAGTCTCATATAACTCGAGATCATCAAACGTACATGTTTTTTTTTCTCATAAACTCTTTGAAATATCTAAATTAATTTGGTTCCATGTCTCAGATTGACCTACAATAAAAGCATGACTGTTACAGTAAAAAAAACATGACTCAAATCCATAACGATTGAAAAGATCCAAAAAAATTTAAGCTTTTAGTTCAACCATATCTAAGAAGGGATTACAAAAAGTTTAATGAACGTCTTGACAATCTCTGCTTTTAGTGATGGGTTTGTTCTCGTTATAAGATTTGCACGTGTTATGTGCCTAAGAATACTGATTCGTATATCTTTGATGATATGCCACTTCACATGGTAGCAACCAATCCATTTATCTTATTGCCAATACTCTTGTTGAAATCAAACGGACATATCACCTTTGCAAGACTAACAAACTGCTCACTTACATTCACCTGCAGACAAATTAATCAACAGCAAATTACCTGATGCAATTCTATAAGAACATTGCATGAAATCTCTTCATACTGACCAAGAACAGAAGATACACATGACACTCTTGGGATTTTTTTTGGTTTTCAATATAGTATGCAGCATTCAAATTCTGGCTGCCAGTTCATCTGCCTTGTGTGCTCCACCACGTGCCATCCTTAATCATGTTCTGAACATCATCTTGGTTGTATAACTGAATCTCAAAGAATCTCGCTTTCGCGAATGTTTCAGAGAAATTATTCCCGAGATCTACCATTGTAACGTCTTTTCTCCGCATCAATCATAGTTAACCGTTTTCTTTTAGAATATTTGGCGGTCTCACGTTATAAATCAGAAGCTTGATCAAGCTGCACACTATTACTTAGACCATTTAAAAGCAGAATGCTAGTTCCCTGAAAGAAAATGTACAATACGGATCACATTCTAAAAGAAAAATTCATAAACCCGCACCGAAAATCTATTATATCCTCTAAACTAACAAAAAAAATCAAGCTCATCAAAACTAACCTTCATAAACATTTTTCCTCAAGTCGTCATGATTTCTGTGAAAGAAATGGTTTTAATAATATGTAGTAGTTCTTTACTTCCCAATGTTTCAATGAATCAGCAAATCTGATCGAAACCCATTATGAGGAGTGAGGACAGAATTTTTTACATGTAAAATTTACAATATGGACACTACAGAATCTACTACCTTCTCACAATAAACACCACACAGCCCTCAAACTACAATGAAAGAAGACGTAAAACACATTTAAAACTTTTAATTTTCTATCTTTATATATTGAGAATATGTTATATCCCAAGATTTTGCACTCAAATGCCTCGTGCTTGGGAAAATAAGAGAAGTGGTTGGTGTAAAAGAGTTTCAGTGAGGCATTTCCTTGGTTTTGTCGACCATTTGTATATTGTATTGTTTGTAGACTATTCCTCTGTTATCTGGCCACCACTATTACGTTTGTCTGCATGATGATGATATGATAATGGTTTCTCTTGCTGGTTACATGCAAGGAAGAAAGAAAAAGTCCCACTACCATTGTCTGTGTTTGCTTTGAAAAGCTAATTCAATGGGTTTGCATAATTATCATTATCTTTGGTATCAGTTACTGGTTCTCTTCGATTGGTTTGAATATCAATTATCAGTTGACATTTGTATTAGGAAATTAATAAGCCTTTGGTCTCATGCATTGTCATTCAAAAGAAAACCATGATGAGATAGATACTCACGGCGTGGTCAAACGGCTCAAATATCTCGTGGTAAGGGCATTGCGACAGGATTGGGTGAAGCAAAATCCAGCATCTGCAATATTAAGATTTTAGTGAAACACATAATCAAGCTTATTCCCTTGCATGATCTCTGTAGTAGATGATATTTTTTTAGGATGGGATTCTAAAACAGACAGAATCAGAATCCTTTGCTTTGTAGTTCAGGTTGATCAAATCAGAGTCACCATCTATAGCAAGTGAAACCCACAACTCAAAAAGCAAACACACACACAAAATTCAGAATCTATAAAGATAAAAAACATAAAAGGCATGATGATGGTTTTACTTTTACTTGTCAGACCATTAGATTGCTTTAAGTTCTCGTCTGATGGTTTTCAGATGAGGATCAACTAATGATGATTTTAAGAACTTGTTTGACTAAAGAGGAGGTAGATCAGAATCGATTATCCAGATTTTTTCCGTTGCAAACTCATGTTGATCCAGTGACCCACAATCTACAAACTTTAGACACAAACAATTCAATTACACTATTCATTCGAAAAGATACGACAATGAGAGTACTAACTTAAAATTACATGAGGATAACAAATCTGAATCCCCACAAATTGATTTAAGGGGTTGAAACAAATAAGATCATACCCATAAGCCATAAATCTAATGGCAGAGAGAAAGTGAGAATCTGATTTAGCCATCGTTCAATCTTATATATAAATCAATCATTAATAAATAAATAATAAGGTGATTAGTACTCTCTGTCATTAGATGAATGTTGAAGGAAAAGAATTGAGAAGATGAATGTTGAAGGGAAAAAATGATTAGAAGAAGAAAGAGAAAGATAATCTGTGAAAGAGTAAATTGACGTGGAAGGATTTTTTTGTTTATTTGTGATGACATGGCAATTTGATTGGAATCTAAAGTTCAAATTAATTGAAATCCTTTATTTAGATAAAAGTACATTTCCATAGAAACTTATGAGGTAGAGTATTAGTAGTAGATTTGTTGTAAGCATATGCTTTTGTTCCTTTTTTTTCTTGTTTATCACTCTTAATGTTTTTTTGTTAAATTTTAATTTGTAATAAGTTTAACTAGACATTGGCAAAAAAAATTTCTTCAAATATGTGATCTAAGATATATCCAGTATGTATTGTGATTACATTAGTGACATGCATGCATACCATCGGCGTGGTGATTTCTCAAAAAAAGTTGACGTTGCAAAATCAATTAAATTAAATATATTCATTCGATATCAACTTACAATTTACATTAGTTTTCAGTTAAACACCAATGGCAGATAAGTTTAATCTTTGTAAAAGACCATTTGTTTCATGTATAATAGAAGGAGGGGATACATACAATGAAAATACATTAGCTAAAAATGACCAAAAACTTTAATTTGAATGCAAATTTATATTTCATATCCAATAAAATGTAAAGGTAATATACGAAAGAGTAGTAAAATTACAACAATTTGTTTATGACCAAACAAAAAATTTATAACTCTTTTACGATTATAACCCTCTTAAGACTTCTCTTAGAAGATTTCTCGAGAAATTTATTCATCTCGAGAGGTCTACTCATTTATTTTATTTTAAACTTAATTAAAAAATATTTTGATAGAAAATAATTGCAATCATGTAACTATAAAATTTTTAAATCATTGAAGTTAAATTTAATAAAATTGAATTATTTTATACATATATGAGTGAATATAGATTGTAAGTCATGATTGTACGTTAATTAGAGTTTAGTAATATATGTTTAAGCAATATTGATTATTTTAGTGTTAGATTTTGGAATCTTAAATATTTTCTTAAAAATTAAAATTTGACAAATAAGTTTTCATTTTTGTACATATTAACCATTTTATAAATTGATTTAATATTTAGTGAAGTGCTTATTACTATCTAGTTTAAATGTTTGATTTTAGGGTTTAGGGGTAGAAGATTTTTTAAGAAGTTTGACAAGAAATTATTCACTATGAGATTTCTTCAGAAGTCTTCTTCACCGATTTTTCAAAATCTAATTGGAATTTTGTTTCGTATCATAAAAAATGTATACATTCTCTCTTTTTCTCTCAATGATTGCAACAAAAATATAATATTTCTCATTCTAAAACTCTCTAACGTTTCTCTAATCTCTTTGAATATGAAGACACCAAATTTTTTATCAATCTCTCATCTCTTTGTCTCATATCTTTCTCCATTTTATTTTGTTTTTTTTGTAGATGTTTCATTCCATAGTTTTCATCTTCCACTTAGATTTTATTTTTTTGATATGTATTTTATGTGTTAAATTTAAATAAAACTATAGATTTAACCTAATGTGATAGTTTTGTTTATCATATAAGCATAAAAAGTTATATTTTGAAGTTTTTTTTGTTTTGAAGATATATTAACATTTTTTTACATGCAAATTTTTTAGATCCGAGGACAATATCATACCTCAAGTTTCATTAGCATATTTCTCAATTCTTGAGAAGTCTACTATGAAAATGCAAAAATTGGTAAGATTTTACTTTTACCAATTATTTTTGTGTGTTTTGTGTGTTAAATATAAATAAAGTTATAGATTCAATTTAATGTGATTATTTTATTTTATTTTAGCTTAAAATTTTATTTTTATAGTTTATTTTTCTTTCTAAAAAGTAAGATATAAATCATTAATTTTTTTGATATATTCATTTCTTGTGTGTGTTAAAATAAAATAAAAATATGAATTTAAATCATTGTAATTATATATTTTGTTATTATTTTAGTTGTAAAAAATTCTAGTTTCAAACAATATAATTTTTTTTTTTGTTTTGTGTGTTAGATTCAAATAAAAAATATATATTAAACTTATTTTTTCTTCTAATTTAAGTTTAAAAGTATTATTTTTTGAATCTTTTCTGTTTGAAATATTTTTAAATATTTTTTAAATACGCAAGTTTTCAGATTTGAGGATAATATATAGGACTTCATAGCACACTTAACAAGCAAAGTTATCGGACGACTTTTCAGTAGACTTCTCGAGCAGAATTCACCGTAAATTAAATGGGAAAATAAAAATTTAGGCAAAAAAATAAAATTTAAATAAAATTTGAAAGCAAATTAGAATACTTCTAGAGAATTCCGCTAATGGTATTTTTTTAGAAGTTTTCTAATTCGCTGTCAAATTTTACTAAAAATTTTAGTTCTTTCTTAGAGTTAGTAAACTCATGTTTTGATAGTTTATATATTATTTAAGTAATACATACACATTTTCTAAAATCTATTAAAAAACTCGTTGTCTAATGCTTTATTTATTTCTTTAAGTTCTTGTAATCTAAACTATTTTCTTCATTGTAAATCATTTATTAAGATTATGGTTATGCAACTTAATTAGAAGTCTTATGTGTTGTTCCCTATCAATTTTGTATTGTTCCCGATCAATTTTGTACAATTTGGATGATAATAATAATAATAACAAGTTATAGTTATTTTACACAAAATTATAATAAAATAACACTTGACCCAATTTTCACATAACAAAGTTAAACATATCACATTATTAATATCACATAATTTCAAACACCATAAAAATATAGTTTAAACATCTTTTATCACAAGTTTAATAAAGCTTGAGTAAACATGAATTAACAAGAATATATTATAAATTTATTTTATATATGGAAAATGTAAGTTTTAAAAACTAACGGAGAAGACTTCTCAAAAAATCTGCTCTCATTAGATAGAAACATAAATAAACATAAAATATTGCTAACCTCATCAATATAAACAATTAAGTTATAAATTTCATTCAGAAACTCGGTTATTGAAAAATATACATGAATTAACATTTTTTTTTTAATTTGGAGAAAAGGAAAATTTTGTAAAAATTAACGAAAAAGATTTCTTGAAATCTTATATGATAATCATGCTAATTTTACAAGAAGTCTTTTGTCTAGTTTATTTATGCAATTACAAATTTACAAAAAAAAAAACTTCTTAAGAAGTTTGCTCAATCAGCAGGTTCTTAAGAAATCTTCTTTTTGTAAATAATTGAGGTTATTCTTGGTACATATTATAAAAAACTTCAAAATCGTTTTAAAAAGTTGAAAAACTTTTTTATAAATTAGTTAAAACTTTGTAAATTTCATCAAAAACAAAGTAAATTATCAAAGCACAAAATCACAATCTAATCTTATCTAAATCACAACCTAACAACAAAATCTAACATATAACTCCTAAAACCGTCATCCTAACAAAAATATAATATTCAATACGTAAAACTATCAAATATAACATCTAAAAACTAACATAAATCAACTAAAAAAAGGAAAGAGATGACTTACATGACTTGTGGAGGGATTTGAGAGGTTTAGAGAGTTGGTTCGCGGATTTAGAGAGGGAGAGTTGGAGAGAATTTAGAGAGTTTAGAGAGAGAGAGGCAAAATGAGGAAGAAAAAGGAACTAATATTTTATATTAATAATTCTAACAAAATTATTTCGTCGGAATTTCATCGGTTCTTTTGGCATTTGGTGGTTCACAATAATTTTGGTGGTTCATTTTTCCGACAATATTCTGACAAATTTCTAATGACCTTATCATTTTCATTAAAAATCATCGGAATAATGGTTTAATCGTCAAACTGACCAATTTACGAGATGAAAATATGCACTTTCGTCTGAAATTCGTCGGAAATTATCGACAGATTTCTGACGGAAAGAACATATTCTCTGCATAGTTTCTAATTGGTTAGGTTAGTTGAAAAATTATATTCATCAGAAACTTTTGACGAATATTCGACAAATTCTTGTTTGTGGTTTGAAAACATGAGAAAATTGACATACTATAATCTTTGATAAAATACTGATGATTTGGAAGGGATTATATGCTTCAAAATGTTTAAAAGACTTGAAACACACAAAAACAGTTTTGCAAACTGGATTACTATAATATGTTTGTTTAAGTATATAAGTGTTTATGCGAGATATTATATGTATGTTGATATATTCTTAGTGGATTTTATAAAATTGAAATAACTGAACAATTTTTGAACTCACATCATATTAGACACTTAATATGTGTTATCATGATCTTCTCAGTATATGATTTTACATTAATATTGAATATTTAATATCAAAAACATTAATTTCTCATAATTCCATCAGGAAATTATGAGGAAGTTGAAACCCCAATTGATACATTCCTAGGGAATTTGTCGGAAAATTCCAAGAAATTCAAAATGAATTTTTTTTATTAAATCATTTTATTGAAAATACAAAAAAATATTTTTAAAAATCATTTTATCAGAAATAGAATGTAAAATTGTAAAAGTCATTTAATTAAAAAAACCAATGAATTTAGAAAAATAATATGAACAAAATATTTTCAATCTAAAATATATTAATTTAAAAAAAACTCCAATAACTATATTAACAAGTACAATAATGAAAGTTACATTTATGATTATAAATTTTATGAATATGTTCTTAATATCCAAAGAATAATTAAATAGACATGAATGAACATCTTCGTCAAACTCTCCAACCTCAACCTCTGACTCAGAATATACAACAACATCATCTACAAACTTGGTTAAATCAAAAATGAGTTGAACATTTTCTTAATCTTCAAACGGACTTACGTTGATGTAAGAGTTTGATTGCAATGGGTCATGATCAGAACTTATATGTACTCGTCTTCTAGGGTTGATTGATGTTACAGTGATCCAAAGATCGTCATTGTGCCTAACATGGGGATAATTGATATAGCAAACCTAAAAATTAAAATTTGTGTATTAGTAATATTTAAATAAGAATAATATTTATGTACCATTATAAATAAATTGACATAACTGATCAGTTTGAGAAACAAGAATGAAAAGATCATATTATTGCAGTCTCCTTTGTGAATGCACTGATGTAACACCAAATGCTTTGTTTTCACTCCACGATCAGTAGTGTTGTTATACAATCCACAATAGAATACAGTGCACCATAATCCAACCATATCCATATACTGGATTTACAATTTTTTATGTTTTCGTAGCACATCATTAGCGGATGAAAACGATACACCAACATCATAAGTTATCCGTGAACGGCTTTCCTTTGAATTGTGAATGCATATTTTCGAATATAATATCTCATTTATGACTTGACCACATAGTTTGGTTCATACACAAACTCGCGTAGCCAATCATAAAATATTCCACCTCTGACCAAACTTTCGTTCACCTATAAAACACAAATATCTTATGGCCTAATATGTGAGTTATTATTTAATTAAATAACTTGTAAATTTCACAGACTCACATAATGTAAAAGTCATCCAGAAAATTGTTTATGTTTTAGTTCTTCAAGCTCCTCTTATGTGGTTTGTCTATTAGTGAACCGTATTTCTACCATATAAATTATGTACAAATAATGTCATTAATCAAATCAAGATCAGACATAAAAATTACTGAATGCCACTTTTAAAAAACAAATAAAATATATGTACTTCTCATATTTAAGAATATTTTCCTAGTTGGTGAGCAAATATGTTTGCAGATGAGTGTGTTTTTCCTTAGTAAGTCTTTGGTCCTTTGATTTTTCAGTCTAATATCCATGAAGATGTTTGGGGGCGTAAACATAATATGTTTCCTTTGCCCTCTATCATTATGCTGAGCAGGTCTTCAGTTTTTATCTGCACTTCTGCTGGAGAGTAGTATTCAGCAAAGTTTGAAGTTTCTTCATTGATGTTTTGTGCGATTATAGATCCTTCCATCTTATTTAAAATTTTGATATTCTTCTTAAAATGAAACATATATTGCTCGAAAACATACATCTACACTGCATTTGACCACCACGTTCAAGTTCTCTTATAAAATTAATATGAAGATGTTTCATTACATCAAAAAATAATGGAGGAAATATCGTCTCGAGGTTGTAAATGATCACATGTATGCTAGCTTCCAAATTGTGAATACCTTCTGCAATGAGTGATCACGTGCTTTAGGGTTAAATCGTGAAAGAAAGCACTTATCCCTACATATATAAACAAAAAAAAATATAAGTATAACCAGATAAATTCAAATGACAAATAATTAAATTTGTTAAAATATAAAATACCCGCATTTGCTCCACGAACATTTTATGGCACTAATCCGAAACGAAAAGACAGACGGAAGGAGGCGTTGCATCATTACATAGAAATTATGACTCTCATGACAATAAATTTTTCTTGACTTTTGTCAACACAGTTATGCAAATTAGATGCATAACCATCTGAAAATTTAATGATGCTTGTAATCCAATTAAAGAACTCATCTTTCCCAACTGCATTCAAAATTGGTATATAAGAACAAGACTTTTACCGTGCTCATCAACATAAAGTTAGGCACAAGCACAAATATCAACTAAATTTGAGTCTTGACTTCAAATTATCTTTTGTTTAACCTTGAACATCAAGGATCGTGTTCATTAGATTGTCGAAAAATTCTTCTCAATATGCATGACTGCTAAATTATGTTGTAACAAATGATTTTCTCAATATGACATATCCTAGAAAATACTCTTCTGATGCCAATTGTGCAGTTCTCGAACACCATCACTTGGATAATGTACATTTTAACCTACATCTAGCATCTTATATACACCAAAATCTCTTAATTGTTCAAACAACTTTTTGCCACTAACTTCTGGAGATAGACTGTCAAATACGTTCTTGTTCTTTATAAACAAAGTCTTACTCTTACGATATGGATGATCGTGTGATTGAAATCTCATGTGCCAGTCAGATTAACATGTTTTCGTCCTTGTTTTTGATGGAAAGCATCTGTGATATCTTGACAATATGAACATGAAAGTCTCATATGCATTTTCCATCTAGATAACATACCATATTTTGGAAAATCATTATTGTCCATATAAGTACTGCTTATATCTAAAAATTTTCTTTACACGAAATATTATATGTAAGAGCACCATGTGTCCATAGTTGTTACTACTCATATATCAGTGGCTGAAGAAACCCACCAAGTGATCTCTTAGGATGCTATGACCCGGGAAAGAGAATGGAGAAGGAAAAATACTCTCGCCGCATGCACATATTTGCAGGTAAGTTATAAGGTGTTACATGTATTGGCCATAGAGAATATTATCTTCCTTGCTTTCTAAATGGGTTAAAACCATCAATACATAATCGAAATTATACATTTCTTCTCTCATATGCAAATTATGGAGATGTTGATTGGAAATGATTCCTAACTTTTGAATCTGAACGATGTGTAATCTCACCATCTATTGAATGATCTTTATGCCATTTCATTGGTTGGATTGTGCGTCTGGACTGATATAGACTCTTCAGTCTTTCCATCAAAGGCAAATACCACATCCTTTTCTATGGCAACAAAACTTCTTCCATTAGTATTCTGATAATGAGGTTTATGACAAAATTTGTATTTATCACGGTTCTCATCCGCTCTCCAGTATATCATGTAGTTATCGATGCATACATTTATTTTATGATACGGTAAATCAAGACCAGCTACAAGTTTATGAACATTATAATATGAACCCAGTGCAAGATTATCTTCTGGTAGAATACCTCTCACAATATTAACAATTGTATCCATACATTCTTCAACCAACTTATAATATGTCTTAATGGCCATCAATCTACTTGCATATGATAAATGTAAATGACTATCTCTACATCTTTTTTACAATTGTTGTTTTTCTACATCGAACATATCAAAATATCCCATTGCTTATACATTGGGTTCTTTCCGTCTATATTCTTCTTCAACCATTAAAGGTAAATTTTTTTCTAAAATGATCATTTACCATATGTAAAGTACATATACCATAATCAATATCCATCATTGGTTCTTCTAACTTCTCTGTTGTATGAGGTTTGCTAGTACTACCATATTCATAATCAAATTTTTCATGAATATATCAAACCTTGTAACTCTGTGTAAACTCTTTCAAATATAAATGAGTTCAAATATTCTTTTTCTTAATATTCTTTATTATTTTTACAAGTAGATATGAGGTATCTTAATGTACTAGTATTTGCTTCTAGTTCTCATTAAGCTAACCTCATGAAGTTAATACCTCTTGCATATTCTACTGTAAATAAATTCGTATTTGAATCCATATGAGGTTTATTCACCCACAAACGAAAATAACAAGAAGACGACATGACTTCCTTTTTCTTTTGTGCTTTGTTGTGAGTGAGGAGAATGATGGGAATGAGGGGAGCTCGTATTTATAAAAGAAAAGTTTTTGACATTTTTGACAGATTTTTGACGAATTTTCGACGGCCAAGGATAATATTGTCAAAATGGATGAGTAACCGAGAAGATAAGGGTATTTTGATGACATATGTAACCAAATAAATTCTCTTAAGTCTTTCCACATATACCAAACATCAAAATGTTACAATTAACCCCTACTCACAGAGCGTAACGCTCCTTTGTGCACCACAACAAGTTTCAAGACACCTCTCGGGTCAGAATCAAGATGACTAACCAGCTCTGATACCACTTAGACCTGACCGTCCATGGTTAATGTGTCTCCCATGCCCGCTCACTCGGCATGTGGGTCCCATCTTGTGCAACGAGTGATGCGTTAATTTTTTGGAGGCTTGCAAATCTTGTTTGCTGACGTTGTAATCACCACATGATATTTTTTTGTGTTTTGGACTCTCACACAGTATCGTGAATCACTTTCCGATAGGTCACTCATCCTTTCACTACTGCAGCTCAAACACGCTTTACTCTGGAGTTTTAAATGAATAGATAACCGAAAAGGTAAGTGCACTTTGATGACATAAATAGTCAAATCAATTTTTTTAAGCTTTTCCACATATACTAGAAATCATGATATTACATATTCCATGAGAGAACTAAGCACTTCAATATAAAGTTTATATTTCATAAGGGATGTTGATAATGAAGAAGTATCTTTACATACGATACATACTTCAATAAATCCAGCGGACTCACTACAAAGAGATGAACTAGGAAGAAGTTTGAGTAGGAGAAAAGGAGCCTCAAAGTTCTTGCCTAAAAGATCACATGATAGTGAGAAGGTTTTATGTCGATTGGATTATATCGCAGAAAAAAATGAACACAAAGGGAAAAGTGTTTAGGTAAAAAAAAAAATTGACATGACATATTCTGTTAAAGTATTTCTATAAGGATGTGTATGTGCAGCGGAAGTAGTTGATAGAATGAGAAATTATAGTTGAACAGAGGTAACACAATAGGAAGACACTTTTAAGAATAGCCATTGGAGAAGGTGCAAAAAAGGACATATTAATCGTTAAAGTTTAGAAATAAAGACTCATGAACATTAGGATACTTACAATAAGGGCCGAGAACTCCAAATGTATAAAATGAAACTAAAGAGTTAGGACAAAACACATAAGAATTTTTTTTTACTAAAGTATATCACTTAGAACTGGTGTAAATGATAATACCACATATGACTATACCAAAGAATTCTTACTGTACTGAAAATAAATCTTTTGTTTTTCATTTAAATTTTGGTTAAATTTGCATAATTTGGTTAAACTAGCTTAGTTCAATTCGGAATGTTGAACATAATTTTGAAAAAAAAAACGATATGATTTTGGTTCAAATGGGTGTGAATTGGTTAGATTAAGAAAAAAAGAACTAACCAATTACTAAACCGAATTAGTTGTGTAAATCTACGGATCGGTTAAGAGCTCATACCGATTCGGTTTCCGGTTATAAACCGCAGGGCTAGACTTTATATGATTTAGTCTCTCTTTCGATACAAACTAAACATTTCTTCGTAAACTCCGCCGATATATCAACTCTTCACTACTCTTTAGCGTTTCAACCTCTCTGACTCTCCTACCTCCCTCTCGAATCCGTTGATCTTTCCTCTCGAATCCGTTGATCTTTCCTCTCGAATCCGTTGATCCTTCTCCGCGGAAACGAAAATGGCTCAGGTGGTTGTTACAAGGTCGATTCAAGGATCGATGTTGTGTCCCAACGGTGGATCTGTGTCTACGAGATCCGACAAGCTTCTGAAGCCGGCGAGTTTCGCAGTGAAGGTTCTTGGAAACGAAGCCAAGAAGAGTGGAAGAGTCTCTGTGAGAGGCAGAAGAGCGGTTGATACTACTGTGAGATCCGCTGGTGTGGAGACCGAAGTCATTCCAGTGTCTCCCGAGGATGTTCCAAACGTATGTTTTTTTTCTTATCCTGAGAGTATAAAATGTTTCTTTTTGTGTTTAAATGTGGCTTAATTTTTAAAGACATCATTTCGTTTTGATGTTGACTAAGACGGTGGGTAGAGACTGTGGTTTCAGAGTTGATAAAGTGTCAGTTTTGTTCACTTGGGTGTGTTCTGTAGTATGTTTCATGTTCTTACTGTGATTACTGAAGTGAATATTTTGTACCTTTGTGGATTAGAAAGAGGAGCAATTGGAGCGGTTTTTGGAAATGCAGAAGTTTAGTGACACATCAGTAGGGATGTGGTCGAAACCGACAGTAAGGAGGAAGACAAAGATTGTGTGCACCGTTGGTCCTTCTACCAACACAAGAGAAATGATATGGAAACTGGCTGAAGCTGGGATGAATGTTGCTCGGATGAACATGTCTCATGGGGATCATGCTTCGCATAAGAAGGTTATTGATTTGGTCAAAGAATACAATGCACAGTCTAAGGACAACACCATTGCCATCATGCTTGATACCAAGGTTTGTTTTTGTTTCCCATTTGTTGAAAGTTTATCTTCGCAGTCATTCTCTGTTTTACTTGGCAGGTTCTTATGTATATTCGCTTCATTGTTCTTAGGGCCCAGAAGTTAGGAGTGGAGATTTACCCCAGCCAATTATGTTAGACCCCGGTCAAGAGTTTACTTTTACAATTGAGAGAGGAGTTAGCACACCAAGTTGTGTCAGTGTTAACTATGATGATTTTGTCAACGATGTGGAGGCGGGAGACATGCTCCTTGTTGATGGTATGTATGTTGATCTCTCATTACTTGGTGCAAAGGGTTCCTTTGGTGAAAATGAATTTGCTTTATTTTTCTCCAATATAGTGAGAATGAATATAGACTGATTGTGTTTCAGGTGGTATGATGTCGTTTATGGTGAAGTCTAAGACTAAAGAGACTGTCATATGTGAAGTTGTGGATGGTGGAGAACTTAAGTCAAGGAGACACTTGAATGTCCGAGGGAAAAGTGCAACACTACCTTCAATCACTGGTTCCACCCTCTTCTCTAAGTCTGATTGTCTGAATGATCTTGCTCTGCTATGTATCTATTTTGTAATTCTTTTCTTTTATTTCAGAGAAGGATTGGGAGGATATTAAGTTCGGAGTGGAGAACAAAGTTGACTTTTATGCAGTTTCTTTTGTCAAAGATGCACAAGTGGTACATGAACTGAAGAAATACCTTCAAGGTTGTGGTGCCGATATTCACGTGATAGTAAAAATTGAAAGCGCAGACTCCATACCTAACTTGCATTCCATTATCACGGCATCAGATGGGGTAATTTTCTTCCATCAACGATCTTTGTTCTTCCTTTTATAACAACATGTTGGAGATTGTCCTATGAATGTGCTGCTTAATGATATGTCTTTCACAGGCAATGGTTGCAAGAGGTGATCTTGGTGCAGAGCTTCCTATTGAAGAAGTACCCATTCTTCAGGTTAGCGCTTGCTTTCCATTTAAGATGAACCAAAAAATGATCAACAGCTTTGCAAAAGGCGAATTTTTTTTTTGCATTTTAAAATTATGGTATTGATATGCAGGAGAGGATCATTAACCTATGCCGTAGCATGGGAAAAGCTGTTATTGTTGCAACTAACATGCTTGAGAGTATGATAGTTCATCCAACGCCAACCCGGGCAGAGGTTTCTGACATTGCTATAGCTGTTAGAGAAGGTGCTGATGCAGTAATGCTTTCAGGAGAAACTGCTCATGGAAAGTAAGTGCTGTTATTCTGACTGAAAGTAAGGGTTGAAAGTTTAGATACTCGAAAATTGATCTTTACTTTGGTATCAGGTTCCCACTGAAAGCTGCTGGAGTGATGCATACAGTTGCACTGCGAACAGAAGCAACCATTACTACTAGTAGTGAATTGCCACCTAATCTTGGTCAAGCCTTCAAGGTAAGCTGCGGTTTGATTCCTTCTTTCTAAACTTTTCTATCTAATCCATATTGACAAGAACGATGTTTACAGAGCCATATGAGTGAGATGTTTGCATACCATGCAACCATGATGTCAAACACACTTGAAACTTCAACTGTTGTCTTCACCAGAACTGGTTTCATGGCCACACTTTTAAGTCACTATCGACCTTCTGGCACAATCTATGCCTTCACAAATGAGTGAGTAGTCCATGTTTATTCTTCCAAAATAAAGGACTGACAACTGGTAGATTTAAGAACTCACGGTAGAGGTTTTGCTATGCAGGAAAAAAATACAGCAAAGATTAGCCTTGTATCAAGGTGTGTGCCCCATATATATGGAGTTTTCAGATGATGCAGAGGACACTTTCACTAAAGCTTTGGCTACACTACTGGTAAACTCAATAGGATCTCTTAGAAAGATTTAGCTTTCTATTTTCTATTTCTGGAAATATACATACAGTGGATCTTTTGTGGAAAATAAGAGTTTGAGTTGGTAACTTTTGGATGAACAGAAACAAGGAATGGTGAAGAAAGGAGAGGAAATAGCGATTTTACAGAGCGGGTCACAACCAATCTGGCGGTCTCAATCGACTCATAACATCCAAGTGCGCAAGGTGTAAAGACTTTTAAGGAGTCTCAGTATCTCACCTGGTCAGTGTGTTTTTTCGTTTATCTGTAAAGCCGGTTTCGGTTAACTCTCCTTGCACGTCCTTGTGTACTCCAAAACCTACTGTTTACTGTATCTTATTCAGTTTGTTTTACTTGGCAGATGTTACTGTTAGCTCATTAGTTGGTTGTGAAACAAATGTTAATTTAGATTTGAGTAATAAATATTTGAGAATCCTCTAATACACAAACACCTATGTTATTGTTCTTGGGTAAAATGTTGCTGTAAAAACGAAAGATGCAACTAAGTAACTGTGTGAGGATCCACTGATCTTTGTATGGAGAATTCTGTATGATGAATATTCAAACTTATGATGTTACAAAAAAAAAAAGAATATTCAAACTTATGATCTTGGCCATTTAAATCAATTACTACGAACATAAATTATGCATACTTCTGCTAACAAAACTCTAGTATTGGCAAGATATTATAATATCAAATACAATGGGATTGCATCTTTTGAATCAAGCTTCATTTCATTGCAAGTGGGACCTCAGTGTAGTCCATATTTCCAGTTTTCAAGTGTCTAAGATATACATAAAGAGTTTACCTAAGAATCATCCTGAAACAAAGCCTTTGGTACCGAACTACGAGGCAGAGTCTCACACTGGTGTTCACCTCTGTCATCAGTTCGTGTTCGTTTGTTATCGGCTGTCACTGGTGTCTCGCATACTCTGTCATATTCCACTGATCTTTGTTCTTTCTTCCTTTTGGCCATTCTCTTTTGCTGATCTGCTTTGTCTTTAGAGTTCTTCACTTGTTTCGGTGCCCAAACTCTACATAGATCAGGCATCCAACTTGTGAAACTCGAGAATCTTCTTGCTCTTTCCCTCCTTTCTTGTGCTTCAACCACTTTCTTAGCTTCTCTGCATTCCTTGGTGTCTTTCACTAAAAAGCTCTTGTTACTCGTAGGAGGAACATCTTTACTTCTTTGGCTACGATGATGACGCTTGGCGTTTCTATGGATGTTTTCTCTCCCTGATTGGCTACTGTCTTCATTGTTCATGAAACTATCTTCAAGATCCTCATCACTGAACATAAGCAGATCCATCTCTGTATAAATTATGCTGACAGCTCCTCCAAGAATATGATGATACCTGAGAAGGGCATGTCAATGCGTTAGCATGAATACAAACACAACCCAGAACTACAACACTTTCTGAGAATGGGATTATATATACCTGGCTTTTATAATTTTGTCCACATATTTATCGAGGCTCCAATCACTAAAGAATCCACCGTCTAACTTACACTGAATGGCCTCAAGAAGCGTGCATATCTGTTTTGCAAACTTCTGAGTCACAGACTCCTCACTTCCGGAACCTATCTCTGATCTTAGAATCTCCATTCGAAAAAGAATCTGCAGCTCGTATCTTATAGCTAATTAAAGAAAACAGAACAATAATGCCAACAGCTTAGATAAATGAAAGAAAGCACCAGTAAATGGCACCAAGTCAAAGCATATGAATAAGTTGGGTAGCATAATCAAACAGAACAAATAGGATACTCTCTAAGGATGCTACTGGGTGAAGCTTCGTCAGAATTCTGCTCACTTTCCGTGGATAATGAATGTTTCTTTTTAAACTTGGCAACTAAATCTTTCGGTTCTTTCAGTAACATCTTGGTTAGCTCCTCAGTGACTGACAAGAGGGTTCCACTTTCACAGCTATAATCCTTCTCACGTCTTTGAGAGGAATGCAGGAGACAGCACTTGACAAGCCGCTCCGCCAGTGCTGCCAAGTCTATTTCCTCAGACTCAATCCCTTTCTTGATTTTACTAGGAAGACTAGCAAAGAAAACTTCTGATGACTCTGATGCTATAATAGATGTATCATTCTCATGCCCTAAGGATATACGATTTCCACTCAAAGCAATCTCCTCCTCAGATACGGGTAAAGAGATAGCCTTTTCTGTATCTTCAGATGAGTTGTGCCTTTTCACTTCTTCTACATCCTCCTGTGCATCGCAACTATTAGCAACAGATAAGCTGCAACCTCTGGGTTTACTAATCTGTTTCATCCAACATTTCAGAAACTTATATTTCTTCGAGTTGCTAAACTTGGAAAAATAAACATACTCTAGATCTATTTGACCATAACCTTTCACTGATCTGCAGAAATCCTCCCAGCTAATGTCATGAAGTGAGTTCAGAATCTTTCTACTTAGTTTTCTTTTATTTTCGCCACTCTTACTGCTATCTTCATGATCCACAGTTTGAGGAGAGACTTCATTGTCAAAAACACAGATAAAAGCCGAGGAGAAAGTAAAGGGCTTGAGGGTTCCTGTTCGAGAATTACCATTGCTATTCGTTAGAGATACCAAAGCTGAGTAACCTTCCTTATAGAGATAACTTAATAAAATCTGCCAAACCGGAGATGATCTTTTCACTACTTTCTCACCCGTCTCCTTCTCTAGTATCTGAAAAACCCGATCAGCCCAAAATCTACTCTCCTGCTCCGGATATTTGTCAGATTCCTGGGAGACTTCGTGAACAACAAAAGTATCACAAGTATACCTCTCGAGTTCTATAAGATCATCACAAATCCTCAAGGCTTTAATACTGAGTTTGGTGACTCCATTACATAATTGTTCAGTTAAAGATTCCTCAGGTGCAGTACCCAAGTTGACGAACTCATCAGTCCTCTTCCCACTAGAGATTTCAGAAGAGGAAAACTCTAGCTCACCGCAGTTGCACTCCATAGGTTTGCCATCAATATCAGCAATCTCAAGACTTGCTTGAACAGTAAACTTGTGGGTAGTAGATAGCTTCGGAGAAACACCAATTGTTGGATATATCAATCCAAAGGGAAGTATTGAAGAACCATAAATTATAGAATCGGTAGAACAATGTCCCCAGCCCAATTCTCTAACTCCACTAACGAAAAACCCAGACTTTAATCTCAGTTCACTTCTTTCGCAAAACCTATCTTCACATCTAACATCAATCCAGCTTAAGTGAATATCTCTATCATCAAACAAGTCATTAACACAGTCAAAAATCTCCACTAACTTTGACTTGAACAAACCCAACTCGCTCAAACACTCATTGCCACTATTAACATCAAGAAACTCAGAAACCCAACTCAAATCCCTAGAAATTGGGGAAAACATCAATACTAAATTCGACCTAACTACGTCGACTCCACCACCATCCGTAAACCCAGGAATCATACCTATCTCCGGATCTCGAACCACCGGCTCCCAAGCGTAGTCGTAAACGATCTGTCGCAAAGACGCCGCGACGTTGACTCCACGAGGCGACGCCGCCGTGGAAATCGATCGAAGTTCGCATCGCCTAACGGCGTCTATGGCACGTTTGAGTGAGGCGAGTGTAGGGCCAGGGAGGTCAAATGAAAGCTTGGAAGATGGAGTCGAGAGTGCAGAGAGCTTCAAGGAAGATAAGAGAGAAGATAAAGAGGAAATGAAGAACTTGAAAGAGAAGAGAGAAGCGGAGAGTGGAGGGAAGGAGAGAAGCTTCTCGGCGGCGGAGATCACGACGGCTAGGTATTGCTCCGAAGTGGGTGAGAGAAGAAGGGGGTTGAGATCTATGAGGAGGACGATACGCTGCGTTTTGGCGTATAACAAATCTACAGCCATTGAAAATGAGAGAGGGAAAGAGAGGAATTGATTTGAGATTGGAGGGTTTAAGCAAGAGAGGAAGGAACGACTGTTTTGGCGCGAAAATAGTGTGAGTAGAGCCAGTCATTTCTTGGCATAGTGAAATAAAACATTCCACTATGACTTCAAAAATATTAAAGGTTAATATGTATATATACATTTTTACGTCTCGAAATGATTAAGAATAATTTATATTTAGTAATGAAATATATTTTAGAATAGTCTTAAAAAAAAATTTGTCACAAAATTGACAAAAAAAATTTACAAAGAAAAAAATATCAAAATATTTTATTAAAGAGATAAATATACACTTATATTCCTAGGGTTAACTAATCTAGACTTATAATTTAGAGTTAAGATGTAGGGTTTAGGGTTTCAAATTTAAAAAAATAAAATATTAAATTTTTTAAAATAAAAAAGGTTATTTTAATTATTTTCTTTTTTGAAGACTATTTTGTGACAAAAACTTAAACAAAAGTCCATTTGAGAGAATTGCCTTTTAGTAATTGACAATCGTATATTCGTATAAATTCTAGGGCCGACCAAGTTGGGAATAAACATAGATTGCTTTGAAACACAAGTACCTGAAAAGAAGGCCGGGAATCTAGAGAGAGACATGAAAAGAAGGTTTAGTTATGAAGCATTGAGCAAAGAAGATACTGAGAACTCCATACCCGGAGGACCTTGACAAAGATATGGTTTGTAGTTTTCCATTGTATGATGCATTTTGGCCTTTCATATTCACGATTCGTTATGCAGGTACCAATAATATTTTTAACTCTTCAAAATGTTACATGTGAATGTAAAATTTTATATGCATTTAAGAACCATTGTTAGATATTCTTACGGCGACATACTTTAAATGAATCAATGCATTACTTGTTCCTCCATATTTTCATTAGAACAAGGAGCCTCTTCTAGGGAATCATCAGAGACTGTAGATAACAATGGTTAGATAATCAAAGCATACCTCGGGCTGCCTTATAAGAACCTATGCAGAATCTATTTCTGTATAATTCATACTTTAGCATGAAGTCTGTTATGAAGTATGACATACAACAATGCACATTGATCTTAACCGGAGTTGGTTAAGTGAAATGTTGGTAAGAGAAGTAAGGAGGATATAACCGATTGGTTATTTGATCTAATTGATTCAGCGCGTACCGGTCTAGTCTACTTAAGTGACTGGAGAAGAGGAGCTCACCGTCATCAGAAGCAACAAGAACACACAGAGATTCTAGGGAGAAAGAAGAAGATAACATCATTGAGAGCTAGAGTTGTATTGATTTGAAGTCTCTTGACTAATCTTTGTGCATTCTATGTTAGAGGTTATAGTGGATTTTTTGCTTGTCCCGTCAAGCACCCAGATGTATGGATTCACATCGAATCCCGAACTGGGTTAAAAGTCTTGTATGCTCTACACTTTTTCGTTTATTGTTCTTATTCGAGAGAGATCGAGAGTGAGGTGAGTGAATCAAAATGAACGCGAGAGTGAGATAAGAGAAAACAAGATTCAACAAAGATTCAATTTATTGAATCACAACAAAGTAGTATCAAAGCCAAGTACGTGGCTGATGAAGGATTCAATGTCGAAGATTGAGATTGCATGCTTTGATGGGCAAGGCGACTTCTCAATGTGGAATAACATGATGTTGGCTCATCTTTTGATTCTCGAATTGAAGGATGCGCTAGTTGAGTGTCCCTCAACATCAGATCCTGGGATTACGTTCAAGAAATGCGAGGATGGGGAAGACTTTAAGGAAGGAATCAAGCAGCTTGAGTTCGAGAAGTCTAAGCGAGCTGAGAAAGCGATGAACATGATTATACTGATTCTTGGAGATCATGTACTTCGAAAGCTGGAAGAGTATACAATAGCTGCGACAATTTGGTATGCACTTGAAAGGTTGTATAATTCTAAAACTCTTTCAAATAAGATTCACATGCATCATAAGTTCTATACATTCAAGATGCCAAAGTCTAAGTCAATCGATGAAAATATATATGATTTTTTGAAGTTAGTTTCCGGGTTAAGCAATGTGAATGTTCCTGTTTTAGAGGAAGTTCAAGCCATATTGTTGTTGAGCTCTCTTCCGTCACAACACAACCAGCTTAAGGAGACACTGAAGTGTGAAAGGGATACATTGACGATTGAAGATGTAACCAATGCTGTTAAGTCCAAGGAAATTGAACTCAAAGAACTGAAGGAGTCCAATACGTCTCATAGATCTGGTGAAGCCTACATCACTCGAGGAAGATCAGACAAAAGAAACAACTATAAAGGCATGAGAGCTTTAACAACAAGTCTAGATTCAAGTCAAGGTCTAAGGTGACTTGTTGGTACTGCAAGAAAGAAGGCCATATGAAGAAAGACTGTTATGCTAGAAAGAAACATATGGAAAATGAGGAGAATAGTGAAGCAGCTGTGATGGTTGACAAATTATGAAAGTATATGCGCTATCTATTTCTGATCAACACCCAAGGGAAAGATGGGTGATCGATTCCGGTTTCTCATACCAAATGACTTCAAGAAGAGAATGGTTCAGTGATTTCAGAGAAATCACAGGAGGACAAGTGCTATTTGCAGATGACAGAGCAGTATCTGTTCAAGTAATGAGCACTATCATGATCAACACAAATGGGGGAACTGTCAACAAGCTTGTGAATGTCAGTTACGTTCCTAAGCTCAAGAGAAATTTACTTTCAGTTAGTTCTCTTGATGTGCAGGGATTTAGATAAAAAGATGGAGAAGGTAAGACTTGTTTCTTCAAGCAAGATAAGCTAGCTCTACGAGGGACCATGTGTTAAAGTTTGTACCTGTTGGATGGAGAGACGATTGTTCCATCCGCGAATGTAGCCACAAGTAAAGATGATACAGCTTTGTGGCATTTCAGACTGGCACATACAAGTATGAAGAATCTGAAGATACTTGCAGAGAAAGGGATTCTAGACAAAAAGAAAATCACATAGATGGACTTATGTTAAAGCTGTATCGTGGGAAAGAACAAACGACATATGGCACATCATTGAAGAAGTCCTCAGGTATGGGAAACGCTGATCTCTGAAACTCTTCCAACATTCACTTTTCTATCTCTAGGAAGCAGTATTTCCTGTCTATAATATATAATTATACTAGGAAGGTATTGATCTATTTCTAGCAAATAAGGATGAAGCTTCTAGTAAGTTTTGTGAGTGGAAGAACGTAGTTGAGAATCAAGTAGATAGGAAAGAAAAATTCCTTATAACGGCTTAGAATTTTGTAACACTGCCTTTGATGTGTTTTGTAAAAAAATTGGTATAGAAAGACACATGAGTTCATACACCCCGCAACAAAACGGAGTTGCAGAGCGTATGAACAGAACACTAATGGAAAATGTGAGGTGTTTACTAAGTGAATCAAGTCTAGAGGAGAAGTTATGGGCAGAAGCTGCGGATACTTTAGTGTATCTCATAAACATGACACCCTCGTCTGCAAATGATTTCAACATACCTGAAGAACTGTGGCTTGGTAAGACTCCAGGGTATGGACACTTAAGGAGGTTCGGGTCAATTGTTTACATACACGCAGATCAAGGCAAGCTGAAACCAAGGGTATTAAAAGGATTGTTCATTGGGTATCCGACTGGAGTGAAGGGTTATAAGGTTTGGTTGCTTGAGGAAAGAAAGTGTGTGGTCAGTAGGAATATTGTGTTTAGAGAAGATCAACTCTACAAGCATTTGGTTCAAGAAAGAGGAAAGGGTATATCTGTGGAACCGGGGAACTCAGATGATATGGTCAAGAACTCAGTAGAGATTGGCGAAGGCTCAGGGACAGTTTCAGAGGTTCATAGAGAAGGTGGAGCTGTACATGAAGAGTCAGAAGCTGAGAATGAAACTACTGGAGAGTCAGAAGATCTGAGTAATTACCAGCTTGCAAGAGACAGAGTTCGAACAGAAATTGTGAATCCAACAAGATACACTGACGACTCAGCTATTGCATTTGCATTATCGATTGCAGAAGAAACTGATTGTGAAGACCCCATAAGATATGAAGAAGCTATGAAGAGTCAATACTGGGAGAAGTGGAATTCTTCTATGGTTGATGAGTTTATATCACTGGAGGAGAACAAAACATGGAATTTAGATGATTTGCTAGAGGATAAGAAAGCAATAGGGTGTAAATGGATATACAGACGGAAGCCTGGAATACCCGGTGTGGATCCACCTAAATACAAGGCGAGATTAGTGGCCAAAGGATAATCACAGTATGAGGGAGTAGATTATCAAAAAATATTTTCTCTTGCGGTAAAGCATGTTCCATCAGACTCATGCTATCAATAGTGGTTGATAAAGACTTAGAATTAGAGCAGCTTGATGTAAAGACTGCCTTTCTACACAAAGCCATTGATGAGGACATTTTACATGGAGAAACCGCAAGGGTATGAAGTTAAAAGAAAAGAGGGAAAGGTCTGCAAACTAGTGAAGTCCTTTTACAGTTTGAAGCAAGCACCGCGCCAATGGAATAAATGTTTTGATCAATATATGATCAAGAACGGGTTTACGAAGAGTGAATTGGACTTGTGTGTGTACTTCAAGAAGCTGAGAGAAGACAACTACATATATCTGCTTCTATATGTAGACGACATGTTGGTGTCTAAAAAACATGTCAGATATTGATCAAGTAAAGAAGATGCTTGGAAGTGAGTTTGATATGAAGGATTTGGGGCCTGCAAGAAAAATCTTAGGAATGGATATAGAGAGGGACAAAGTAGGTGGAGTTTTGAAGTTATCTCAGTCTAGATACATCAAGAAGATTCTGAAAGTGTTTCTTATGGATCAAGTAGATTCAGTTTCAACTCCTTTAGGTGCTCATTTCAAGCTAGTAGCAGTGAAGGAAGGAGATTCACAGGTTGGCACTGAAGAAGAATATCCGTATGCAAATGCAGTAGGGAGAATCAAGTACACAATGATTGGTACTAGACCTGATCTGGCGTTTGCAATAGGACTAGTGAGTCCTTTTATGAGTAATCCATACAAGTCTCACTGGACATTTGTGTAGTGGATTCTGCGTTACATGGCGAAGACGCATGATATGGGTTTAGTGTTCAGGAAACAGAGAAAATGATTTAATGTAGCAGGTTACTCTGATTCTGATTTTGGAGGTGAACTAGACATGAAGAGATCTACTACGGGTTATGTGGTTACAGTTGGTGGTAACACTTTAAGCTAGAAGTCAGGATTGCAGCAAGTAGTGGCACAACCAACTACGGAGGCAGAGTACATAGCTTTGGTGGAGGCTATAAAGGAGGGTTTGTGGCTGAGAGGACTGACAGATGAACTGGGGTATGAACAGACTGAAGTCAGCATATGATGTGATTCGAAAAGCACGATATGCTTGGCCAAGAGCAATGCTTTTCATGACAGAACGAAGCATGTGGTGGTATCAAAACATGTAGCATTGACAGTGAGTTTTGTAAGAGAGATAATAGAGACAAGAGAGGTTAAAATTCAGAAGGTGCATACTTCCAAGAACCCTGCAGATATGTTAATTTTAAAGTGATTCCGATCATAAAGTTTGATCAGGGTCTGGTTGAGCTTGGTGTAGCCAGGTGCTAAGGAGAATTGGTTATGCTTGACGACACAGGGGATTACAGTTCAGATCGCCATATGGCAACCTGCATTCGGGAAACATGGGTCGCCATATGGTGACCCACACCCTATATGCACGGGTCACCATATGGCGACCCACACTCGCAAAGCACGGGTCGCTATATGGAGACCCGCACTCACAATGCACGGGTCGCCATATGGCAACCCACACACGCAGAACACAGGTCGCCAAATGACGACCATAACCCTTACAGTCCGGGTCGCCATATGGCGACCTAGACTCTCCAAGTCCGGGTCGCCATATGGCGACCTAGACTCTCCAAGTCCGGGTCGTCATATGGCGACCTAGACCCGCACAATCCGGGTCACCATATGGCAACCTAGACTCTCCGAGTCCGGGTCACCATATGGTGACCTAGAACAGCACAGTCCGGGTCGCCATATGGCGATCCAACCCTTCAAAGATCGGGTCACCATATGGCGACCTGTACTTCGCGTGTACATGTTGGCATATGGCGACTTGCGCTCTGCGTGTGCGGGTCGCCATATGGTGACCCGTACTTTGTGTGTACAGGTCGCCATATGGCGACCTGCGCTCTGCGTGTGCAGGTTGCCATATGACAACCCATGCCTTGCGAGTGCGGGTCGCCATATGGTGACTTGTGCTTGTAGGGTGCGGATCACCATATGGCAACCCATGCTTCTGAAGTGCAGGTTGCCATATGGCAATCCGTACTTGCAGGGTGCATGTCACCATATGGGGATCCGTGCTTGCAAGGTGCATGTCACTATATGGGGATCCGTGTTTGCAAGGTGGGATTCGCTTGTTATCTTACGCATAAGGAAAAGCGACATCTTTAGTGGCATAATAATAAACATTTTAAAAAAATCAGAAGCAAATATTAAGTTTCCATTGATATAGCTTTGTCATTTCATTTTTACGGGGACAACTACTTCTTGTTTCTCTTCCTATCGTTATATACCTCTTTACATAAGCCATGCAACACACAACAAGAAAATGATGGCATACTAAGCTTTGGTATTTAATTATAACAAAATTCTTCAGTGTCAGTAGAGCTGTCATCAACATGTGCTTAACTTCCATAAAACAATACAACCTTACTTATACAGATTTTCAATACCTACTGATCAGTACAACCTACTTGTCTTGATGTCCTTCAAAGAAATTGTTACTAACCCTAGAAACATAGAAACAAGCTGCTATTTCACATGCATTTATCCTAAGGTAATATTGTTGAGGTTAATAGTCTTAAGGCTGAGACCATTCACAGATGTAAAAATAAATATTAATAACAATCAAAATCAGCGGGGTCAAAATAAAATTTTACATCTGTTTCAAAACGTAAATAAGAACATACTATAGTTATATTAGTCTACTCATGTTAATGTAAGAAATTGTAACACATTGTTTGCTAAATTTAAACATGAGTTAAAATTTGAACAAAGTTTAAAACGGATATTACTTTTTGATTTTTCTGATAAGAACTTGTATCTTCATCTTTATACATTTTAATCTTCTTCATATATCCAAATCTACCCAGCTTTTAAATTTAACTTTTTAGTAAAAAAAGATGGGAAAAATATTAACCTGGAAAATGGGAAGCAAAGCTATTGTCACAGTCTACGTTTAAAATAAGCTTATTATCCATCTTAAGTCGACTAAACTTGTAAATATTATTCAGAATTTAAGAACCACACAACAACTACTACAGTTAATCATTCATTTATCCTTCTAAATATTAAAAGAATAATAACCTTAAATGATGTGACTACTGATAAAAATTTCCAAACTATGGTTTTGAGAGACCTTTAAACGTCAAGGCAATTCTAGTTTTATTGACTTTTCGGTTTATGCAAGTGACGAAGGAAAGGTAAAAAACTCCAATTATAATTTATTTAGGAGGAAAATATATATACATATGAAAAGTAACCTTAATTGTTTTAGACAAAACTTAAATGATTATGTGTTCTTCGGTAAATTGTTTTCCTATTCGTGTTAGCTGGACTCGATCATATCAAAAACATCCCCAAGCTAAGTCTCTACTGTTGGGGATAGATTACATCTACCCACATAGGCCCATTAAAGTGCGAACTCGGCCCATTCTGATGACAGTCGGCCCATGAAGATAAAACAAGCCGACTTCGACGAGAGGAATGCGTATAAATAGAGGAAGATAGGAAGAGAAGAGAGACACATAAAAACTTGAGGGACAAGCTAGAATTAGGTTTCTTGTTACTAATTCCTTGTAAAAACCTAGTTATTGTGACCTGATCAATCTTTCATCAATAAAACTCTTCTATTCGTCTCTCCAAATCTTTTCTTCGAGAAATCCACAAATTGAAATCGAAACCTAACCTAAGGTTACCGATTTCGGATTCAACAATTGGCGCCGTCTGTGGGGAGATATCGAAGAAAAAGGATCAAGAACATCGATTAGAACGATGACAGGATCACCAACAAACCAAATAGGTCAACAACCCGTCGACCTGAACGCCGTCTTGGCCTCTCTCGCCGCCGTCGTTCAAAGACTCGATCAACAAGATGCCGCTAACAAGGCAACTCAAGAACGTCTCGACACAATCGCCGCCGCCTGTCTACCGCCGACGCAAGCGGACGACCAAGATCCGGATACCGCTCGAAGACGCTTATTCCAAACGACGATGCGAAACCATGCAGTCGATCAAGCGACTAACGAAGAACTCCTGCGTCTTCAAGGAACGATTAAAGACATGTCGTCAAAAATCCACCAAGCCACGAGTTTCGCCCCCGAAATCGATCGAGTCCTGGAAGCAACTCAAAAAACTCCTTTCACGAAAAAGATAACCGACATCCGAGTACGACATCAGGACAAACTCCGAGTACCTTCTTTCCGCGGAGATTCTGACCCCAGCGATCATATGACCAGTTTTAACATCGCTATGGGGCGAGCCTATTTTTCCGCGGAGGAGCGAGATGCCGGCTACTGCCAACTCTTCGTCGAAAGTTTGGCGGGACCCGCCCTTACCTGGTTTTCCCGCCTAACTGCAGATTCTATCAGCACCTTTAAGGAACTATCTACCGAGTTCCTCAAACATTACTCTATGTATATTCGTCAAGGGGCATCAGCAACCGACTTATGGAAAATCTCCCAGGGACAGAAGGAATCCCTCCACGACTTCATGGAACGATTCAAGAACCTCGTCTCCAAAGTCGATGTCCCAGATAAAACGGCAGTGGAAGCTTTGCGCAATGCATTATGGATTAGGTCATATTTCCGATCAGACCTTTATACGAATAGCACAATTTCTCTCGAAGACGCACTCCACCGAGCGAATTGTTTCATTCGGATGGAGGAGGATAATGCTGCCTATACTGCAAAACAGAACGCGTTAAAAGCTCAATTGACGCCAAAATCGACAGCGAATCACCAAGAACCTCGTCAGCATCAGCCTAACGACAAAAAANGTTTCATTCGGATGGAGGAGGATAATGCTGCCTATACTGCAAAACAGAACGCGTTAAAAGCTCAATTGACGCCAAAATCGACAGCGAATCACCAAGAACCTCGTCAGCATCAGCCTAACGACAAAAAAGGAAAAGTTTTCTCGGCAACCGAGGACCCTGATGCATCTCCCTCCACATCGAAAACCGATCGACCATGGAATGTATGGGACAGAACCCTCGATGGGAAGCCTTTGACATATGACGAGAGCAAATTCTACACTTATCATAAAGCCAAAGGCCACGACACTAAGGAATGCAAGCAACTCGCAGAAGCCTTATTCTCGGCATTCAAAAACGGTGCCGTCACGCCTGATCTACCAAAATCAAAACAGAACCGCAAGAAAGGGAGTTGGACCAAAAACCGGCAAACTGGTGCCAAAAAACAGGAGTCTGCTCAAGCGGTGCATCCCGATGATCAAGACGCAGCCGCGCCACCTCGACACCGCGACGATACTGATACTGAGGACGAAAGACCACAAGTAGCTCGGCGGATCAACGTTATCTCTGAAACTTACTTACCTTCCTGTGCTACAGAGAAAGATTGCTCTGATCTCCGAGATCATATTCAACATAGGCGCCCTACAGTCGACCTACGGGATATCCTTCCTCAAAAAAGGAAAACAGGGCCTCTCGAGACCAAGGATAACCGAGATCTACGATTCCATCTTCAACGCAAGCGTTCTATGACCGAGTTGCGACAGTCCCCTCTATCGGATCAAAAATCGGAGTCAACGAAGGGCAACGAGTGCGGCGACCTCCGAGATCACCTGATACACCTGCATTCCGTTAAGAAGTCAGCGGTTTCAGGAGACGATCTCTGGAACAAACTTTCGATCAAGACGGATATCCTAATTCCTGACCTACGAATGACACTCTCTGACAAGCGTCCCAGTGTCTTTCGCCGAATTAACGTAATTCGTGGTGGATCCCCCCTGTGCAACGATTCCGTGAAGTCAATAAAAGAATACCAGCGCAAAGCCGCAACTGCTCGGCGATGGCCGACAAAGTATGAAGGGGA
>MU107299.1:5938-17101 GCA_012274485.2 Sinapis alba
TGAATAATGGTTCCAATTAAGCTTTTTACATAGTTATTCATCCTGGTTTGATTAAAAGATTGAAGAACTTGCCATATGTCCAAACAGGCTAAACATGGATATCCTTATTAGAAAGTGGAATAACTTCTTAATCATAACTCCTTTGGGATTTATTCAACTTCATGGATAGTATCCACTGAATAATTTTTCCAAATCAAGCGTCTTGCATAATGATTCATCATGGTTTGATTAGAAGCTTGAAGAAATTGCCATATGTCCAAACATGCTAAACATGGATATCCTGATTAGAAAGTGGAATACCTTATTCAACATAACTCCTATGTAATTTATTCGACTTCATGAAAGACTCTCCACTGATTAATGGTTCGAAATCAAGCTTTTTACATAGTGATTCATCCTGGTTTGATTAGAAGCTTGAAGAACTTGCCATATGTCCAAAAAAGCTAAATATGGATATCCTGATTAGAAAGTGGAATAACTTTTAAAACATAACTCCTTTGGGATTTATTCAACTTCATAGATACTCTCCACTGAATAATAGTTCCAAATAAGGATTATTACATAGTGATTCATCCTGGTTTGATTAGAAGCTTGAAGAACTTGCCATATGTCCAGATAGGCTAAACATGGATATCTTGGATTAGAAAGTGGAATAACTTATTCAACATAACTCCTATGAGATTTATTCAACTTCATAAAAGACTCTCCACTGATTAATGGTTCCAAATCAAGTTTTTTAAATAGTGATTCATCCTGGTTTGATTAGAAGCTTGAAGAACTTGCCATATGTCCAAACAAGCGAAACATGGATATCCTGATTAGAAAGTGGAATAACTTCTAAAACATAACTCCTTTGGGATTTATTCAACTTCATGGAGACTCTCCACTGAATATTGGTTCCAAATAAAGATTCTTACAAAGTGATTCATCCTGGTTTGATTAGAAGCTTGAAGAACTTGCCATATGTCCAAACATGCTAAACATGGATATCCTGATTAGAAAGTGGAATAACTTCTTCAACATAACTCCTATGAGATTTATTCAACTTCATGGATACTCTCCACTGAATACTGGTTCCAAATCAAGTTTCTTACATAGTGATTCATCCTAGTTTGATTAAAAGCTTGAAGAATTTTCCATATGTCAAAACAGGCTAAACATGGATATCCTTATTAGAAAGTGGAATAACTTCTTAAACATAACTCCTTTGGGATTTATTCAACTTCATAGATACTCTCCACTGAATAATGGTTCCAAATCAATCTTCTTGCATAATGATTCATCCTGGTTTCATTAGAAGCTTAAAGAACTTGCCATATGTTTAAACAGGCTAAACATAGATATCCTGATTATAAAGTGGAATAACGTATTCAACATAACTCCTATGTAATTTATTCGACTTCATGAAAGACTCTCCACTGATTAATTGTTCCAAATCAAGCTTTTTACATAGTCATTCATCCTGGTTTGATTAGAAGCTTGAAGAACTTGTCATATGTCCAAAAAGCTAAATATGGATATCCTGAGTAGAAAGTGGAATAAATTATTCAACATAACTCCTATGGGATTTATTCGACTTCATGAAAGACTCTCCACTGATTAATGGTTCCAAATCAAGATTTTTACATACTGATTCATCCTGGTTTGTTTAGAAGCTTGAAGAACTTGCCATATGTCCAAAAAAGCTAATTATGGATATCCCGATTAGAAAGTAGAATAACTTCTAAAACATTACCCATTTGGGATTTATTCAACTTCATGGAGACTCTCCACTGAATAATGGTTCTGAATCAAGATTTTTACATAGTGATTCATCCTGGTTTGATTAGAAGTTTGAAGAACTTGCCATATATCAAAACAGGCTAAACATGGATATCCTGATTAGAAAGTGGAATAGCTTCTAAAACATAACTCCTTTGGGATTTTTCAACTTCATGAAGACTCTCCACTGAATAGTGGTTCCAAATCAAGCTTCTTACGTAGTGATTCATCCTGGTTTGATTAGAAGCTTGAAGAACTTGCCATATGTCCAAACATGCTAAACATGGATATCCTGATTAGAAAGTGGAATAACTTCTTAAACACAACTCCTTTTGGGATTTATTCAACTTCATGGATAGTCTCCACTGAATAATTGTTCCAAATCAACCTTCTTGCATAATGATTCATCATGGTTTGATTAGAAGCTTGAAGAACTTGCCATATGTCCAAATAGGCTAAACAAGGATATCCTGATTAGAAAGTGGAATAACTTATTCAACATAACTCCTATGTAATTTATTCGACTTCATGAAAGACTCTCCACTGAATAATGGTTCCAAATCAAGCTTCTTGCATAATGATTCATCCTGGTTTGATTAGAAGCTTGAAGAACTTGCCATATGTCCAAACAGGCTTAACATGGATATCCTGATTAGAAAGTGGAACAACTTATTCAACATAACTCCTATGTAATTTATTGAACTTTATGAAAGACTCTCCACTTATAAATGGTTCCAAATCAATCTTTTTACATAGTGATTCATCTTGGTTTGATTAGAAGCTTGAAGAACTTGTCATATGTCCAAAAAGCTAAATATGGATATCCTGAGTAGAAAGTGGAATAAATTATTCACACAACTCCTATGGGATTTATTCGACTTCATGAAAGACTCTCCACTGATTAATGGTTCCAAATCAAAAATTTTACATAGGGATTCATCATGGTTTGATTAGAAGCTTGAAGAACTTGTCATATGTCCATAAAGGCTAAATATGGATATCCTGATTATAAAGTGGAATAACTTCTAAAACATAACTCATTTGGGATTTATTCAACTTCATGGAGACTCTGCACTGAATAATGGTTTCGAATCAAGATTCTTACATAGTGATTCATCATGTTTTGATTAGAAGCTTGAAGAACTTGCCATATGTCCAAACAGGCTAAACATGGATATCCTGATTAGTAAGTGGAATTTCTTCAACATAACTCATATGAGATTTATTCAACTTCATGAATACTCTCCACTGAATAATTGTTCCAAATCAAGCTTCTTACATAGTGATTCAACCTGGTTTGATTAGAAGCTTCAAGAACTTGCCATATGTCCAAACAGGCTAAACATGGATATCCTTATTAGAAAGTGGAATAACTTCTTAAACATAACTCCTTTGGGATTTATTCAACTTCATGGATACTCTACACTGAATAATGGTTCCAAATCAAGATTCTTGCATAGTGATTCATCCTGGTTTGATTAGAAGCTTGAAGAACTTGCCATATGTCAAACATGCTAAACATGGATATCTTATTTAGAAATTGGAATAACTTCTTCAACATAGCTCCTATGAGATTTATTCAACTTGATGGATACTCGCCACTTAATAATGGTTCTAAATCAAGCTTCTTACATAGTGATTCATCCTGGTTTGATTAGAAGCTTCAAGAACTTTCCATATGTCCAAACAGGCTAAACATGGATATCCTGATTAGAAAGTGGAATAACTTCTTAAACATAACTCCTCTGGGATTCATTCAACTTTATGGATACTCTCCACTGAATAATGGTCCCAAATCAAGCTTCTTACATAGTGATTCATCCTGGTTTGATTAGAAGCTTGAAGAACTTGTCATATGTCCAAAAAAGCTAAATATGGATATCCTAATTAGAAAGTGGAATAACTTCTAAAACATAACTCCTTTTGGAATTTATTCAACTTCATGGAGACTCTCCACTAAATAGTGGTTCCAAATCAAGCTTCTTACATAGTGATTCATCCTGGTTTGATTAGAAGCTTGAAGAACTTGCCATATGTCAAACATGCTAAACATGGATATCTTATTTAGAAATTGGAATAACTTCTTAAACATAACTCCTTTGGGATTTATTCAACTTCATGGATACGCTCCACTGAATAATGGTTCCAAATCAAGCTTCTTGCATAATGATTCATCCTGGTTTAATTAGAAGCTTAAAGAACTTGCCATATGTCCAAACAAACTAAACAGGGATATCCTGATTAGAAAGTTTAATAACTTCTAAAACATAACTCCTTTGGCATTTATTCAACTTCATGGAGACTCTCCACTGAATAATGGTTCTAGATCAATCTTCTTACATAGTTATCCATCCTGGTTTGATTAGAAGCTTGAAGAACTTGTCATATGTCCAAACCGGCTAAATATGGATATCCTGATTAGAAAGTGGAATAACTTCTAAAACATAACTCCTTTGGGATTTATTAAACTTCATGGAGACTCTCCACTGAATAATGGTCCCAAATCAAGCTTCTTACATAGTGATTCATCCTTGTTTGATTAAAAGTTTCAAGAACTTGCCATATGTCCAAACAGGCTAAACATGGATATCCTGATTAGAAAGTGGAAAACTTCTTAAACATAACTCCTTTGTGATTTATTCAACTTCATGGATACTCTCAACTGAATAATGGTTCCAAACCAAGCTTCTTGCATAATAATTCATCATTGTTTGATTAGAAGCTTAAACAACTTGTCATATGTCCAAACAGGCTAAACATGGATATCCTGATTAGAAAGTGGAATACCTTATTCAACATAACTCCTATGTGATTTATTTGACTTCATGAAAGACTCTACAGTGATTAATGGTTCCAAATCAAGCTTTTTACATAGTGATTCATCCTGGTTTGATTAGAAGCTTGAAGAACTTGCCATATGTCCAAACATGCTTAACATGGATATCCTGATTAGAAAGTGGAATAACTTCTAAAACATAACTCCTTTGGGATTTATTCAACTTCATGGAGACTCTCCACTGAATAATGTTTCCAAATCAAGCTTCTTACATAGTGATTCATCCTTGTTTGATTAAAAGCTTCAAGAACTTGCGATATGTCCAAACAAGCTAAACATGGATATCCTTTGGGATTTATTCAACTTCATGGGTATTCTATACTGAATAATGGTTCCAAATCAAGCTTCTTGCATAATAATTCATCCTGGTTTGATTAGAAGCTTGAACAACTTGCCATATGTCCAAAAAGGCTAAACATGGATATCCTGATTAGAAAGTGGAATAACTTATTCAACATAACTCCTATGTGATTTATTTGACTTCATGAAAGACTCTCTAGTGATTAATGGTTCCAAATCAAGCGTTTTACATAGTTATTCATCCTGGTTTGATTAGAAGCTTGAAGAACTTGTCATATGTCCAAAAAAGCTAAATATTAATATCATGATTAGAAAGTGGAATAACTTCTAAAACATAACTCCTTTGGGATTTATTCAACTTCATGGAGACTCTCCACTGAATAGTGGTTCCAAATCAAGCTTCTTACATAGTGATTCATCCTGGTTTGATTAGAAGCTTGAAGAACTTGCCATATGTCCTAACATGCTAAACATGGATATCCTGATTCGAAACTGGAATAACTTCTTAAACATAAATCCTTTGGGATTTATTCAACTTTATGGATACTCTCCACTGAATAATGGTTCCAAATAAGGATTATTACATAGTGATTCATCCTGGTTTGATTAGAAGCTTGAAGAACTTGCCACATGTCCAAACAGGCTAAACATGCATATCCTTATTAGAAAGTGGAATAACTTCTAAAACATAACTCCTTTGGGATTTATTCAACTTCATGGATAGTCTCCACTGAATAATTGTTCCAAATCAAGCTTCTTCCATAATGATTCATCATGGTTTGATTAGAAGCTTGAAGAACTTGCCATATGTCCAAAAAGGCTAAACATGGATATCCTTATTAGAAAGTTGAATAACTTATTCAACATAACTCCTATGTAATTTATTCGACTTCATGAAAGACTCTCCACTGATTAATGGTTCCAAATCAAGCTTTTTACATAGTGATTCATCCTGGTTTGATTAGAAGCTTGAAGAACTTGCCATATGTCCAAAAAAGCTAAATATGGATATCCTGATTAGAAAGTGGAATAACTTCTAAAACATAACTCATTTGGGATTTATTCAACTTCATAGATACTTTCCACTGAATAATGGTTCCAAATAAGGCTTATTACATAGTGATTCATCCTGGTTTGATTAGAAGCTTGAAGAACTTACCATATGTCCAGATAGGCTAAACATGGATATCTTGATTAGAAAGTGGAATAACTTATTCAACATAACTCCTATAAGATTTATTCAATTTCATAAAAGACTCTCCACTGAATAATGGTTTCAAATCAAGTTTTTTACATAGCGATTCATCCTGGTGTTATTAGAAGCTTGAAGAACTTGCCACATGTCCAAACAGGCTAAACATGAATATCCTGATTAGAAAGTGGAATAACTTCTAAAACATAACTCCTTTGGGATTTATTCAACTTCATGGAGACTCTCCACTGAATATTGGTTTCAAATCAAGCTTCTTACAAAGGGATTCATCCTTGTTTGATTAGAAGCTTAAGAAACTTGCCATATGTCCAAACAGACTAAACAGGGATATCCTGATTAGAAAGTTTAATAACTTCTAAAACATAACTCCTTTGGAATTAATTCAACTTCATGGAGACTCTCCACTGAATAATGGTTCTAGATCAATCTTCTTACATAGTGATTCATCCTGGTTCGATTAGAAGCTTGAAGAACTTGTCATATGTCCAAACCGGCTAAATATGGATATCCTGATTAGAAAGTGGAATAACTTCTAAAACATAACTCCTTTGGGATTTATTAAACTTCATGGAGACTCTCCACTGAATAATAGTCCCAAATCAAGCTTCTTACATAGTGATTCATCCTTGTTTGATTAAAAGTTTCAAGAACTTGCCATATGTCCAAACATGCTAAACATGGATATCCTGATTAGAAAGTGGAAAACTTCTTAAACTTTGTGATTTATTCAACTTCATGGATACTCTCCACTGAATAATGGTTCCAAACCAAGCTTCTTGCATAATAATTCATCATTGTTTGATTAGAAGCTTAAACAACTTGTCATATGTCCAAACAGGCTAAACATGGATATCCTGATTAGAAAGTGGAAAAACTTCTTAAACATAACTCCTTTAAGATTTATTCAACTTCATGGATACTCTCCACTGAATAATGGTTCCAAATCAAGCTTCTTACATAGTGATTCATCCTGGTTTGTTTAAAAGATTGAAGAACTTTTCATATGTTCAAACAGGGTAAACATGGATATCCTTATTAGAAAGTGGAATAACTTCTTAAACATAACTCCTTTGGAATTTATTCAACTTTATGGATAGTCTCCACTGAATAATTGTTCCAAATCAAGCTTCTCGCATAATGATTCATCATGGTTTGATTAGAAGCTTGAAGAACTTGCCATATGTCAAAATATGCTAAACATGGATATCCTGATTAGAAAGTGGAATAACTTATTCAACATAACTCCTATGTAATTTATTCGACTTCATGAAAGACTCTCCACTGATTAATGGTTCCAAATCAAGTTTTTTACATAGTGATTCATCCTGGTTTGATTAGAAGCTTGAAGAACTTGCCATATGTCCAAAAAAGCTAAATATGGATATCCTGGTTATAAAGTGAAATAACTTCTAAAACATAACTCCTTTGGGATTTATTCAACTTCATGGATACTCTCCACTGAATAATGGTTCCAAATAAGGCTTATTACATAGTGATTCATCATGGTTTGATTAGAAGCTTGAAGAACTTGCCATATGTCCAGATAGGCTAAATATGGATATCTTGATTAGAAAGTGGAATAACTTATTCAACATAACTCCTATGAGATTTATTCAACTTCATAAAAGACTCTACACTGATTAATGGTTCCAAATCAAGCTTTTTACATAGTGATTCATCCTGGTTTGATTAGAAGCTTGAAGAACTTGCCATATGTCCAAACATGCTTAACATGGATATCCTGATTAGAAATTGGAATAACTTCTAAAACATAACTCCTTTGGGATTTATTCAACTTCATGGAGACTCTCCACTGAATAATGTTTCCAAATCAAGCTTCTTACATAGTGATTCATCCTTGTTTGATTAAAAGCTTCAAGAACTTGCGATATGTCCAAACAAGCTAAACATGGATATCCTGATTAGTAAGTGGAATAACTTATTAAACAAAACTCCTTTGGGATTTATTCAACTTCATGGGTATTCTCTACTGAATAATGGTTCCAAATCAAGCTTCTTGCATAATAATTCATCCTGGTTTGATAAGAAGCTTGAACAACTTGCCATATGTCCAAAAAGGCTAAACATGGATATCCTGATTAGAAAGTGGAATAACTTATTCAACATAACTCCTATGTGATTTATTTGACTTCATGAAAGACTCTCCAGCGATTAATGGTTCCAAATCAAGCGTTTTACATAGTTATTCATCCTGGTTTGATTAGAAGCTTGAAGAACTTGTCATATGTCCAAAAAAGCTAAATATTAATATCATGATTAGAAAGTGGAATAACTTCTAAAACATAACTCCTTTGGGATTTATTCAACTTCATGGAGACTCTCCACTGAATAGTGGTTCCAAATCAAGCTTCTTACATAGTGATTCATCCTGGTTTGATTANTTGAAGAACTTGTCATATGTCCAAAAAAGCTAAATATTAATATCATGATTAGAAAGTGGAATAACTTCTAAAACATAACTCCTTTGGGATTTATTCAACTTCATGGAGACTCTCCACTGAATAGTGGTTCCAAATCAAGCTTCTTACATAGTGATTCATCCTGGTTTGATTAGAAGCTTGAAGAACTTGCCATATGTCCTAACATGCTAAACATGTATATCCTGATTAGAAACTGGAATAACTTCTTAAACATAAATCCTTTGGGATTTATTCAACTTTATGGATACTCTCCACTGAATAATGGTTCCAAATAAGGCTTATTACATAGTGATTCATCCTGGTTTGATTAGAAGCTTGAAGAACTTGCCACATGTCCAAACAGGCTAAACATGCATATCCTTATTAGAAAGTGGAATAACTTCTAAAACATAATTCCTTTGGGATTTATTCAACTTCATGGATAGTCTCCACTGAATAATTGTTCCAAATCAAGCTTCTTCCATAATGATTCATCATGGTTTGATTAGAAGCTTGAAGAACTTGCCATATGTCCAAACAGGCTAAACATGGATATCCTGATTAGAAAGTGGAATAACTTATTCAACATAACTCCTATGTAATTTATTCGACTTCATGAAAGACTCTCCACTGATTAATGGTTCCAAATCATGCTTTTTACATAGTGATTCATCCTGGTTTGATTAGAAGCTTGAAGAACTTGCCATATGTCCAAAAAAGCTAAATATGGATATCCTGATTAGAAAGTGGAATAACTTCTAAAACATAACTCATTTGGGATGTATTCAACTTCATAGATACTTTCCACTGAATAATGGTTCCAAATAAGGCTTATTACATAGTGATTCATCCTGGTTTGATTAGAAGCTTGAAGAACTTGCCATATGTCCAGATAGGCTAAACATGGATATCTTGATTAGAAAGTGGAATAACTTCTAAAACATAACTCATTTAGGATTTATTCAACTTCATGGAGACTCTCCACTGAATATTGGTTTCAAATCAAGCTTCTTACAAAGTGATTCATCCTTGTTTGATTAGAAGCTTAAAGAACTTGCCATATGTCCAAACAGACTAAACAGGTATATCCTGATTCGAAAGTTTAATAACTTCTAAAACATAACTCCTTTGGCATTTATTCAACTTCATGGAGACTCTCCACTGAATAATGGTTCTAGATCAATCTTCTTACATAGTGATTCATCCTGGTTCGATTAGAAGCTTGAAGAACTTGTCATATGTCCAAACCGGCTAAATATGGATATCCTGATTAGAAAGTGGAATAACTTCTAAAACATAACTCCTTTGGGATTTACTAAACTTCATGGAGACTCTCCACTGAATAATGGTCCCAAATCAAGCTTCTTACATAGTGATTCATCCTTGTTTGATTAAAAGTTTCAAGAACTTGCCATATGTCCAAACATGCTAAACATGGATCTCCTGATTAGAAAGTGGAATAACTTATTCAACATAACTCCTATGTAATTTATTCGACTTCATGAAAGACTCTCCACTGAATAATGGTTCCAAATCAAGCTTCTTGCATAATGATTCATCCTGGTTTGATTAGAAGCTTGAAGAACTTGCCATATGTCCAAACAGGCTAAACATGGATATCCTGATTAGAAAGTGGAATAACTTATTCAACATAACTCCTATAGGATTTATTCGACTTCATGGATACTCTCCACTGAATAATGGTTCCAAATAAGTCTTATTACATAGTGATTCATCCTGGTTTGATTAGAAGCTTGAAGAACTTGCCATATGTCCAGATAGGCTAAACATGGATATCTTGATTAGAAAGTGGGATAACTTATTCAACATAACTCCTATGAGATTTTTTCAACTTCATAAAAGACTCTACACTGATTAATGGTTCCAAATCAACTTTTTACATAGTGATTCATCCTGGTTTGATTAGAAGCTTGAAGAACTTGCCATATGTCCAAACATGCTAAACATGGATATCCTGATTAGAAAGTGGAATAACTTCTAAAACATAACTCCTTTGGGATTTATTCAACTTCATGGAGACTCTCCACTCAATAATGTTTCCAAATCAATCTTCTTACATAGTGATTCATCCTTGTTTGATTAAAAGCTTCAAGAACTTGCGATATGTCCAAACAAGCTAAACATGGATATCCTGATTAGTAAGTGGAATAACTTATTAAACATAACTCCTTTGGGATTTATTCAACTTCATGGGAATTCTCCACTGAATAATGGTTCCAAATCAAGCTTCTTGCATAGTAATTCATCCTGGTTTGATTAGAAGCTTGAACAACTTGCCATATGTCCAAAAAGGCTAAACATGGATATCCTGATTAGAAAGTGGAATAACTTATTCAATATAACTCCTATGTGATTTATTTGACTTCATGAAAGACTCTCCAGTGATTAATGGTTCCAAATCAAGCGTTTTACATAGTGATTCATCCTGGTTTGATTAGAAGCTTGAAGAACTTGTCATATGTCCAAAAAAGCTAAATATTAATATCATGATTAGAAAGTGGAATAACTTCTAAAACATAACTCCTTTGGGATTTATTCAACTTCATGGAGACTCTCCACTGAATAGTGGTTCCAAATCAAGCTTCTTACATAGTGATTCATCCTGGTTTGAT
>MU107299.1:34912-55580 GCA_012274485.2 Sinapis alba
TAATGGTTCCAAATCAAGATTCTTACATAGTGATTCATCCTGGTTTGATTAGAAGCTTTAAGAACTTGCCATATGTCCAAACAGGCTAAACATGGATATCCTGATTAGTAAGTGGAATAACTTCTTCAACATAAATCCTATGAGATTTATTCAACTTGATGGATACTCTCCACTTAATAATTGTTCCAAATCAAGCTTCTTACATAGTTATTCATCCTGGTTTGATTAGAAGTTTTAACAACTTGCCATATGTCCAAACAGGCAAAACATGGATATCCTGATTAGAAAGTGGAATAACTTCTTAAACATAACTCCTTTGGGATTTATTTAACTTCATGGATACTCTTTACTGAATAATGGTTCCAAATCAAGCTTCTTGCATAATGATACATCCTGGTTTGATTAGAAGCTTGAAGAACTTGTCATATGTCCAAACAGGCTAAACATGGATATCCTGATTAGAAAGTGGAATAACTTATTCAACATAACTCCTATGTGATTTATTCGACTTTATGAAAGACTCTCCAGTGATTAATTGTTCCAAATCAAGCTTTACATAGTGATTCATCCTGGTTTAATTAGAAGCTTGAAGAACTTGTCATATGTCCAAAAAAGCAAAATATGGATATCTTGATTAGAAAGTGGAATAACTTCTAAAACATAACTCCTTTGGGATATTTTCAACTTCATGGAGATTCTCCACTGAATAGTGGTTCCAAATCAAGCTTCTTACATAGTGATTCATCCTGGTTTGATTAGAAGCTTCAAGAACTTGCCATATGTCCAAACAGGCTAAACATGGATATCCTTATTAGAAAGTGGAATAACTTCTTAAACATAACTCCATTGGGATTTATTTATCTTCATGGATACTCTACACTGAATAATGGTTCCAAATCAATCTTCTTGCATAGTGATTCATCCTTGTTTGATTAGAAGCTTGAAGAACTTGCCATATGTCAAACAGGCTAAACATGGATATTCTTATTAGAAAGTGGAATAACTTGTTAAACTTAACTCCTTTGGGATTGATTCAACTTCATGGAGAATCTCCACGGAATCATGGTTCTCAGTCAAGCTTCTTACATAGTGATTCATCGTGGTTTGATTAGAGGCTTGAAGAACTTGCCATATGTCAAACAGACTAAACATGGATATCTTATTTAGAAAGCGGAATAACTTATTCAACATAACTCCTATGTGATTTATTCGACTTTATGAAAGACTCTCCAGTGATTAATGGTTCCAAATCAAGCTTTACATAGTGATTCATCCTGGTTTAATTAGAAGCTTGAAGAACTTGTCATATGTCCAAAAAAGCAAAATATGGATATCTTGATTAGAAAGTAGAATAACTTCTAAAACATAACTCCTTTGGGATTTATTCAACTTCATGGAGATTCTCCACTGAATAGTGGTTCCAAATCAAGCTTCTTACATAGTGATTCATCCTGGTTTGATTAGAAGCTTGAAGAACTTGCCATATGTCCAAACAGGCTAAACATGGATATCCTGATTAGAAAGTGGAATAACTTCTAAAACATAACTCCTTTGGGATTTATTTAACTTTATGGAGATTCTCCACTGAATAGTGGTTCCAAATCAAGCTTCTTACATAGTGATTCATCCTGGTTTGATTAGAAGCTTGAAGAACTTGCCATATGTCCAAACATGCTAAACATGGATATCCTGATTAGAAAGTGGAATAACTTCTAAAACATAACTCCTTTGGGATTTATTTAACTTTATGGAGATTCTCCACTGAATAGTGGTTCCAAATCAAGCTTCTTACATAGTGATTCATCCTGGTTTGATTAGAAGCTTGAAGAACTTGCCATATGTCCAAACAGGCTAAACATGGATATCCTTATTAGAAAGTGGAATAACTTCTAAAACATAACTCCTATGTAATTTATTCGACTTCATGAAAGACTCTCCACTGATTAATGGTTCAAAATCAAGCTTTTTACATAGTTATTCATCATGGTTTGATTAGAAGCTTGAAGAACTTGTCATATGTCCAAAAAGCTAAAATTGGATATCCTGCGTAGAAAGTGGAATAAATTATTCAACATAACTCCTATGGGATTTATTCGACTTCATGAAAGACTCTCCACTGATTAATGGTTCCAAATCAAGATTTTTACATAGTGATTCATCCTGGTTTGATTAGAAGCTTGAAGAACTTGCCATATGTCCAAAAAAGCTAAATATGGATATCCTTATTAAAATATGGAATAACTACTAAAACATAACTCCTTTGGGATTTATTCAACTTCATGGAGACTCTCCACTGAATAATGGTTCCAAATCAAGATTCTTACATAGTGATTCATCCTGGTTTGATTAGAAGCTTTAAGAACTTGCCATATGTCCAAACAGGCTAAACATGGATATCCTGATTAGTAAGTGGAATAACTTCTTCAACATAAATCCTATGAGATTTATTCAACTTCATGGATACTCTCCACTGAATAATTGTTCCAAATCAAGCTTCTTACATAGTGATTCATCCTGGTTTGATTAGAAGCTTCAAGAACTTGCCATATGCCCAAACAGGCTAAACATGGATATCCTTATTAGAAAGTGAAATAACTTCTTAAACATAACTCCTTTGGGATTTATTTATCTTCATGGATACTCTACACTGAATAATGGTTCCAAATCAATCTTCTTGCATAGTGATTCATCCTTGTTTGATTAGAAGCTTGAAGAACTTGCCATATGTCAAACAGGCAAACATGGATATTCTTATTAGAAAGTAGAATAACTTGTTAAACATAACTCCTTTGGGATTGATTCAACTTCATGGAGAATCTCCACGGAATCATGGTTCTCATTCAAGCTTCTTACATAGTGATTCATCCTGGTTTGATTAGAAGCTTGAAGAACTTGCCATATGTCAAACAGACTAAACATGGATATCTTATTTAGAAAGCGGAATAACTTATTCAACATAACTCCTATGTGATTTATTCGACTTTATGAAAGACTCTCCAGTGATTAATGGTTCGAAATCAAGCTTTACATAGTGATTAATCCTGGTTTAATTAGAAGCTTGAAGAACTTGTCATATGTCCAAAAAAGCAAAATATGGATATCTTGATTAGAAAGTGGAATAACTTCTAAAACATAACTCCTTTGGGATTTATTCAACTTCATGGAGATTCTCCACTGAATAGTGGTTCCAAATCAAGCTTCTTACATAGTTATTCATCCTGGTTTGATTAGAAGCTTGAAGAACTTGCCATATGTCCAAACAGGCTAAACATGGATATCCTGATTAGAAAGTGGAATAACTTCTTAAACATAATTCCTTTGGGATTGATTCAACTTCATGGAGAATCTCCACTAAATCATGGTTCTCAGTCAAGCTTCTTACATAGTGATTCATCCTGGTTTGATTAGAAGCTTGAAGAACTTGCCATATGTCCAAACAGGCTAAACATGGATATCCTGATTAGAAAGTGGAATAACTTCTTAAACATAATTCCTTTGGGATTGATTCAACTTCATGGAGAATCTCCACTAAATCATGGTTCTCAGTCAAGCTTCTTACATAGTGATTCATCCTGGTTTGATTAGAAGCTTGAAGAACTTGCCATATGTCAAACAGGCTAAACATGGATATCTTATTTAGAAAGCGGAATAACTTCTTCAACATAACTCCTATGAGATTTATTCAACTTGATGGATACTCTCCACTTAATAATGGTTCCAAATCAAGCTTCTTACATAGTGATTCATCCTGGTTTGTTTAGAAGCATGAAGAACTTGCCACATGTCCAAAAAGCTAAATATGGATATCCTGAGTAGAAAGTGGAATAAATTATTCAACATAACTCCTATAGGATTTATTCGACTTCATGAAAGACTCTCTACTGATTAATGGTTCCAAATCAAGATTTTTACATAGTGATTCATCCTGGTTTGATTAGAAGCTTGAAAAACTTGTCATATGTCCAAACAGGCTAAACATGGATATCCTGGTTAGAAAGTGGAATAAATTCTTAAACATAACTCCTTTGGGATTGATTCAACTTCATGGAGAATCTACACTAAATCATGGTTCTCAGTCAAGCTTCTTACATAGTGATTCATCCTGGTTTGATTAGAAGCTTGAAGAACTTGCCATATGTCCAAAGAAGCTAAATATGGATATCCTTATTAGAATATGGAATAACTACTAAAACATAACTCATTTGGGATTTATTCAACTTCATGGAGACTCTCCACTGAATAATGGTTCCAAATCAAGATTCTTACATAGTGATTCATCCTGGTTTGATTTGAAGCTTTAAGAACTTGCCATATGTCCAAACAGGCTAAACATGGATATCCTGATTAGTAAGTGGAATAACTTCTTCAACATAAATCCTATGAGATTTATTCAACTTCATGGATACTCTCCACTGAATAATTGTTCCAAATCAAGCTTCTTACATAGTGATTCATCCTGGTTTGATTAGAAGCTTCAAGAACTTGCCATATGTCCAAACAGGCTAAACATGGATATCCTTATTAGAAAGTGGAATAACTTCTTAAACATAACTCCTTTGGGATTTATTTATCTTCATGGATACTCTACACTGAATAATGGTTCAAAATCAATCTTCTTGCATAGTGATTCATCCTTGTTTGATTAGAAGCTTGAAGAACTTGCCATATGTCAAACAGGCTAAACATGGATATTCTTATTAGAAAGTAGAATAACTTGTTAAACATAACTCCTTTGGGATTGATTCAACTTCATGGAGAATCTCCACGGAATCATGGTTCTCATTCAAGCTTCTTACATAGTGATTCATCCTGGTTTGATTAGAAGCTTGAAGAACTTGCCATATGTCAAACAGACTAAACATGGATATCTTATTTAGAAAGCGGAATAACTTATTCAACATAACTCCTATGTGATTTATTCGACTTTATGAAAGACTTTCCAGTGATTAATGGTTCCAAATCAAGGTTTACATAGTGATTAATCCTGGTTTAATTAGAAGCTTGAAGAACTTGTCATATGTCCAAAAAAGCAAAATATGGATATCTTGATTAGAATGTGGAATAACTACTAAAACATAACTCCTTTGGGATTTATTCAACTTCATGGAGATTCTCCACTGAATAGTGGTTCCAAATCAAGCTTCTTACATAGTGATTCATCCTGGTTTGATTAGAAGATTGAAGAACTTGCCATATGTCCAAACAGGCTAAACATGGATATCCTGATTAGAAAGTGGAATAACTTCTTAAACATAATTCCTTTGGGATTGATTCAACTTCATGGAGAATCTTCACTAAATCATGGTTCTCAGTCAAGCTTCTTACATAGTGATTCATCCTGGTTTGATTAGAAGCTTGAAGAACTTGCCATATGTCAAACAGGCTAAACATGGATATCTTATTTAGAAAGCGGAATAACTTCTTCAACATAACTCCTATGAGATTTATTCAACTTGATGGATACTCTCCACTTAATAATGGTTCCAAATCAAGCTTCTTACATAGTGATTCATCCTGGTTTGTTTAGAAGCATGAAGAACTTGCCATATGTCCAAACAGGCTAAACATGGATATCATGATTAGAAAGTGGAATAACTTCTTCAACATAGCTCCTATGTGATTTATTCGAATTCATGATAGACTCTCCAGTGATTAATGGTTCCAAATCAAGCATTTTACATAGTGATTCATCCTGGTTTAATTAGAAGCTTGAAGAACTTGTCATATGTCCAAAAAAACTAAATATGGATATCCTGATTAGAAAGTGGAATAACTTCTTCAACATAACTCCTATGAGATTTATTCAACTTGATGGATACTCTCCACTTAATAATGGTTCCAAATCAAGCTTCTTACATAGTGATTCATCCTGGTTTGTTTAGAAGCATGAAGAACTTGCCACATGTCCAAAAAGCTAAATATGGATATCCTGAGTAGAAAGTGGAATAAATTATTCAACATAACTCCTATAGGATTTATTCGACTTCATGAAAGACTCTCTACTGATTAATGGTTCCAAATTAAGATTTTTACATAGTGATTCATCCTGGTTTGATTAGAAGCTTGAAGAACTTGCCATATGTCCAAAAAAGCTAAATATGGATATCCTTATTAGAATATGGAATAACTACTAAAACATAACTCATTTGGGATTTATTCAACTTCATGGAGACTCTCCACTGAATAATGGTTCCAAATCAAGATTCTTACATAGTGATTCATCCTGGTTTGATTTGAAGCTTTAAGAACTTGCCATATGTCCAAACAGGCTAAACATGGATATCCTGATTAGTAAGTGGAATAACTTCTTCAACATAAATCCTATGAGATTTATTCAACTTCATGGATACTATCCACTGAATAATTGTTCCAAATCAAGCTTCTTACATAGTGATTCATCCTGGTTTGATTAGAAGCTTCAAGAACTTGCCATATGTCCAAACAGGCTAAACATGGATATCCTTATTAGAAAGTGGAATAACTTCTTAAACATAACTCCTTTGGGATTTATTTATCTTCATGGATACTCTACACTGAATAATGGTTCCAAATCAATCTTCTTGCATAGTGATTCATCCTTGTTTGATTAGAAGCTTGAAGAACTTGCCATATGTCAAAAAGGCTAAACATGGATATTCTTATTAGAAAGTGGAATAACTTGTTAAACATAACTCCTTTGGGATTGATTCAACTTCATGGAGAATCTCCACGGAATCATGGTTCTCAGTCAAGCTTCTTACATAGTGATTCATCCTGGTTTGATTAGAAGCTTGAAGAACTTGCCATATGTCAAACAGACTAAACATGGATATCTTATTTAGAAAGCGGAATAACTTCAACATAACTCCTATGAGATTTATTCAACTTGATGGATACTCTCCACTTAATAATTGTTCCAAATCAAGCTTCTTACATAGTGGTTCATCCTGGTTTGATTAGAAGCTTCAAGAACTTGCCATTTGTCCGAACAGGCTAAACATGGATATCCTGATTAGTAAGTGGAATAACTTCTTCAACATAAATCCTATGAGATTTATTCAACTTGATGGATAAACTCCACTTAATAATTGTTCCAAATCAAGCTTCTTACATAGTGATTCATCCTGGTTTGATTAGAAGCTTCAAGAACTTGCCATATGTCCAAACAGGCTAAACATGGATATCCTGATTAGTAAGTGGAATAACTTCTTAAACATAACTCCTTTGGGATTTATTCAATTTAATGGATACTCTCCACTGAATAATGGTTCCAAATCAAGCTTCTTGCATAATGATTCATTATGGTTTGATTAGAAGCTTGAAGAACTTGCCATATGTCCAAACAGGCTAAACATGGATATCCTGATTAGAAAGTGGAATAACTTATTCAACATAACTCCTATGTGATTTATTCGACTTTATGAAAGACTCTCCAGTGATTAATGGTTCCAAATCAAGCTTTTACATAGTGATTCATCTTGGTTTGATTAGAAGCTTGAAGAACTTGTCATATGTCCAAAAAAGCTAAATATGGATATCCTGATTAGAAAATGGAATAACTTCTAAAACATAACTCCTTTGGGATTTATTTAACTTTATGGAGATTCTCCACTGAATAGTGGTTCCAAATCAAGCTTCTTACATAGTGATTCATCCTGGTTTGATTAGAAGCTTGAAGAACTTGCCATATGTCCAAACAGGCTAAACATGGATATCCTTATTAGAAAGTGGAATAACTTCTAAAACATAACTCCTATGTAATTTATTCGACTTCATGAAAGACTCTCCACTGATTAATGGTTCAAAATCAAGCTTTTTACATAGTGATTCATCATGGTTTGATTAGAAGCTTGAAGAACTTGTCATATGTCCAAAAAGCTAAATATGGATATCTTGAGTAGAAAGTGGAATAAATTATTCAACATAACTCCTATGGGATTTATTCGACTTCATGAAAGACTCTCCACTGATTAATGGTTCCAAATCAAGATTATTACATAGTGATTCATCCTGGTTTGATTAGAAGCTTGAAGAACTTGCCATATGTCCAAAAAAGCTAAATATGGATATCCTTATTAGAATATGGAATAACTACTAAAACATAACTCATTTGGGATTTATTCAACTTCATGGAGACTCTCCACTGAATAATGGTTCCAAATCAAGATTCTTACATAGTGATTCATCCTGGTTTGATTAGAAGCTTTAAGAACTTGCCATATGTCCAAACATGCTAAACATGGATATCCTGATTAGTAAGTGGAATAACTTCTTCAGCATAAATCCTATGTAAATTATTCGACTTTATGAAAGACTCTCCAGTGATTAATGGTTCCAAATCAAGCTTTTTACATAGTGATTCATCCTGGTTTAATTAGAAGCTTGAAGAACTTGTCATATGTCCAAAAAAGCAAAATATGGATATCTTGATTAGAAAGTGGAATAACTTCTAAAACATAACTCCTTTTGGATTTATTCAACTTCATGGAGATTCTCCACTGAATAGTGGTTCCAAATCAAGCTTCTTACATAGTGATTCATCCTGGTTTGATTAGAAGCTTTAAGAACTTGCCATATGTCCAAACAGGCTAAACATGTATATCCTGATAAGAAAGTGGAATAAATTCTTAAACATAACTCCTTTGGGATTGATTCAACTTCATGGAGAATCTACACTAAATCATGGTTCTCAGTCAAGCTTCTTACATAGTGATTCATCCTGGTTTGATTAGAAGCTTGAAGAACTTGCCATATGTCAAACAGGGTAAACATGGATATCTTATTTAGAAAGCGGAATAACTTCTTCAACATAACTCCTATGAGATTTATTCAACTTGATGGATACTCTCCACTTAATAATGGTTCCAAATCAAGGTTCTTACATAGTGATTTATCCTTGTTTGATTAGAAGCTTCAAGAACTTGCCATTTGTCCAAACAGGCTAAACATGGATATCATGATTAGTAAGTGGAATAACTTCTTAAACATAACTCCTTCGGGATTTATTCAACTTAATGGATACTCTCCACTGAATAATGGTTCTAAATCAAGCTTCTTGCATAATGATTCATTATGGTTTCATTAGAAGCTTGAAGAACTTGCCATATGTCCAAACAGGCTAAACATGGATATCCTAATTAGAAAGTGGAATAACTTATTCAACATAACTCCTATGTGATTTATTCGACTTTATGAAAGACTCTCCAGTGATTAATGGTTCCAATATCAAGCTTTTTAGATAGTGATTCATCCTGGTTTGATTAGAAGCTTGAAGAACTTGTCATATGTCCAAAAAAGCTAAATATGGATATCCTGATTAGAAAGTGGAATAACTTCTAAAACATAACTCCTTTGGGATTTATTCAACTTTATGGAGATTCTCCACTGAATAGCGGTTCCAAATCAAGCTTCTTACATAGTGATTCATCCTGGTTTGATTAGAAGCTTGAAGAACTTGACATATGTCCAAACAGGCTAAACATGGATATCCTTATTAGAAAGTGGAATAACTTCTTAAACATAAGTCCTTTGGGATTTATTCAACTTCATGGAGACTCTCCACTGAATAGTGGTTCCAAATAAGGCATATTACATAGTGATTCATCCTGGTTTGATTAGAAGCTTAAAGAACTTGCCATATGTCCAGATAGGCTAAACATGGATATCCTGATTAGAAAGTTGAATAACTTATTCAACATAACTCCTATGAGATTTATTCAACTTCATAAAAGACTCTCCACTGAATAATGGTTCCCAATAAAGCCTTTTACATAGTGATTCAACCTGGTTTGATTAGAAGGTTGAAGAACTTACCATATGTCCAAACAGGCTAAACATGGATATCCTGATTAGAAAGTGGAATAACTTCTAAAACATAACGCATATGGGATTTATTCAAATTCATGAAAGAACCTCCATTGAGTAATGTTTCCAAATCAATCTTCTTACATAGTGATTCATCATGGTTTGATAAGAATCTTGAAGAACTTGCCATATGTCCAAACAGGCTAAACATGGATATCCTGGTTAGAAAGTGGAATAAATTCTTAAACATAACTCCTTTGGGATTGATTCAACTTCATGGAGAATCTACACTAAATCATGGTTCTCAGTCAAGCTTCTTACATAGTGATTCATCCTGGTTTGATTAGAAGCTTGAAGAACTTGCCATATGTCAAACAGGCTAAACATGGATATCTTATTTAGAAAGCGGAATAACTTCTTCAACATAACTTCTATGAGATTTATTCAACTTGATGGATACTCTCCACTTAATAATGGTTCCAAATCAAGGTTCTTACATAGTGATTTATCCTTGTTTGATTAGAAGTTTTAAGAACTTGCCATTTTTCCAAACAGGCTAAACATGGATATCCTGATTATTAAGTGGAATAACTTCTTAAACATAACTCCTTTGGGATTTATTCAACTTAATGGATACTCTCCACTAAATAATGGTTCCAAATCAAGCTTCTTGCATAATGATTCATCATGGTTTCATTAGAAGCTTGAAGAACTTGCCATATGTCCAAACAGGCTAAACATGGATATCCTAATTAGAAAGTGGAATAACTTATTCAACATAACTCCTATGTGATTTATTCGACTTTATGAAAGACTCTCCAGTGATTAATGGTTCCAAATCAAGCTTTTTACATAGTGATTCATCCTGGTTTAATTAGAAGCTTGAAGAACTTGTCATATGTCCAAGAAAGCTAAATATTGATATCCTGATTAGAAAGTGGAATAACTTCTAAAACATAACTCCTTTGGGATTTATTCAACTTTATGGAGATTCTCCACTGAATAGTGGTTCCAAATCAAGCTTCTTACTTTGTGATTCATCTTGGTTTGATTAGAAGCTTGAAGAACTTGCCATATGTCCAAACATGCTAAACATCGATATCCTTATTAGAAAGTGGAATAACTTCTTAAACATAAGTCCTTTGGGATTTATTCAACTTCATGGAGACTCTCCACTGAATAGTGGTTCCAAATAAGGCTTATTACATAGTGATTCATCCTGGTTTGATTAGAAGCTTGAAGAACATGCCATATGTCCAAATATGCTAAACATGGATATCCTGATCAGAAAGTAGAATAACTTATTCAACATAATTCCTATGAGATTTATTCAACTTCAAAAAAGACTCTCCCCTGATTAATGGTTCCGAATCAAGCTTTTAACATAGTGATTCATCATGGTTTGATTAGAAGCTTGAAGAACTTGCCATATGTCCAAACATGCTAAACATGGATATCCTGATTAGAAAGTGGAATAACTTCTAAAACATAACTCCTATGTGATTTATTCGACTTCATGAAAGACTCTCCACTGATTAATGGTTACAAATCAAGCTTTTTACATAGTGATTCATCCTGGTTTGTTTAGAAGCTTGAAGAACTTGACATATGTCTGAACATGCTAAACATGGATATCCTGATTAGAAAGTGGAATAACTTATTTAACATAACTCCTATGAGATTTATTCAACTTCATAAAAGACTCTCCACTGATTAATGGTTCCAAATCAAGGGTTTTACATAGTGATTCATCTTGGTTTGATTAGAAGCTTGAAGAACTTGCCATATGTCCAAAAAGCTAAATATGGATATTCTGATTAGAAAGTGGAATAGTTTCTAAAACATAACTCCTTTAGGATTTATTCAACTTCGTGGAGACTCTCCACTGAATAGTGGTTCCAAATCAAGCTTCTTACATAGTGATTCATCTTGGTTTGATTAGAAGCTTCAAGAAATTGCCATATGTCCAAACATGCTAAACATGAATATCCTTATTAGAAAGTGGAATAACTTAGTCAACATAACTCTTTTGGGATTGATTCAACTTCATGGATACTCTCCACTGAATAATGGTTCCAAATAAAGCTTCTTACATAGTGTTTCATCCTGGTTTTGATTAGAAGCTTGAAAAACTTGCCATATGTCCAAAAAGCTAAATAAGGATATCCTGATTAGAAAGTGGAATAACTTATTCAACATAACTCTTATGTGATTTATTCGACTTCATGAAAGACTCTCCACGGATTAATGGTTCCAAATCAAGCTTTTTACATAGTGATTCATCATGGTCTGATTAGAAGCTTGAAGAACTTGCCATATATCCAAAAAGCTCAATATGGATATTCTGATTAGAAAGTGGAATAACTTCTAAAACATAACTCCTTTGGGATTTATTCAACTTTGTGGAGATTCTCCACTGAATAGTGGTTCCAAATCAAGCTTCTTACATAGTGATTCATCTTGGTTTAATTAGAAGCTTCAAGAACTTGCCATATGTCCAACAGGCTAAACATGGATATCCTTCTTATAAAGTGGAATAACTTCTTAAACATAACTCCTTTGGGATTTAATTCAACTTCATGGATACTCTCCAATGAATAATGGTTCCAAACCAAGCTTCTTGCATAATGATTCACCTGGTTTTATTAGAAGCTTGAAGAACCTGCCATATGTCCAAACAGGCTAAACATGGATATCCTGATTAGAAAGTGGAATAACTTATTCAACATAACTCCTATGTGATATATTCGACTTCATGAAAGAATCTCCACTGATTAATGGTTCCAAATCAAGCTTTTTACATAGTGATTCATCCTGGTTTGATTAGAAGCTTGAAGAACTTGCCATATGTCCAAAAAAGCTAAATATCGATATCCTGATTAGAAAGTGGAATAACTTCTAAAACATAGCTCCTTTGGGATTTATTTAACTTCATGGAGACTCTCCACAGAATAGTGGTTCCAAATCAAGCTTCTTACATAGTGATTCATCCTTGTTTGATTAGAAGCTTGAAGAACTTGCCATATGTCCAAACATGCTAAACATGGATATCCTGATTAGAAAGTGGAATAACTTCTTAAACATAACTCCTTTGGGATTTATTCAACTTCATGGATACTCTCCACTGAATTAAGGTTCCAAATAAGGTTTCTTACACAGTGATTCATCCTGGTTTGATTAGAAGCTTGAACAACTTGCCATATGTCCAAATAGGCTAAACATGGATATCATGATTAGAAAGTGGCATAACTTATTCAACATAACTCCTATGAGATTTATTGAACTTCATAAAAGACTCTGTACTGATTAATGGTTCCAAATCAAGCTTTTTACATAGTGATTCATCCTGGTTTGATTAGAAGCTTGAAGAACTTGCCATATGTCCAAACAGGCTAAACATGGATATCCCGATTAGAAAGTACAATAACTTATTCAACATAACTCCTATGAAATTTATTCAACTTCATAAAAGACTCTCCACTGATTAATGGTTCCAAATCAAGCTTTTTACATAGTGATTCATCATGGTTTGATTAGAAGCTTGAAGAACTTGCCATATGTCCAAACAGGCTAAACATGGATATCCTGATTAGAAAGTGGAATAACTTCTTAAACATAACTCCTTTGGGATTTATTCGACTTAATGGATACTCTCCACTGAATAATGGTTCCAAATCAAGCTTCTTGCATAATGATTCATTATGGTTTCATTAGAAGCTTGAAGAACTTGCCATATGTCCAAACAGGCTAAACATGGATATCATGATTAGAAAGTGGAATAACTTATTCAACATAACTCCTATGTGATTTATTCGACTTTATGAAAGACTCTCCAGTGATTAATGGTTCCAAATCAAGCTTTTTACATAGTGATTCATCCTGGTTTGATTAGAAGCTTGAAGAACTTGTCATATGTCCAAGAAAGCTAAATATGTATATCCTGATTAGAAAGTGGAATAACTTCTAAAACATAACTCCTTTGGGATTTATTCAACTTTATGGAGATTCTCCACTGAATAGTGGTTCCAAATCAAGCTTCTTACTTTGTGATTCATCTTGGTTTGATTAGAAGCTTGAAGAACTTGCCATATGTCCAAACATGCTAAACATGGATATCCTTATTAGAAAGTGGAATAACTTCTTAAACATAAGTCCTTTGGGATTTATTCAACTTCATGGAGACTCTCCACTGAATAGTGGTTCCAAATAAGGCTTATTACATAGTGATTCATCCTGGTTTGATTAGAAGCTTGAAGAACATGCCATATGTCCAAATATGCTAAACATGGATATCCTGATTAGAAAGTAGAATAACTTATTCAACATAATTCCTATGAGATTTATTCAACTTCATAAAAGACTGTCCCCTGATTAATGGTTCCGAATCAAGCTTTTTACAAAGTGATTCATCATGGTTTGATTAGAAGCTTGAAGAACTTGCCATATGTCCAAACATGCTAAACATGGATATCCTGATTAGAAAGTGGAATAACTTCTAAAACATAACTCCAATATGATTTATTCGACTTCATGAAAGACTCTCTACTGATTAATGGTTCCAAATCAAGCTTTTTACATAGTGATTCATCCTGGTTTGTTTAGAAGCTTGAAGAACTTGACATATGTCCGAACAGGCTAAACATGGATATCCTGATTAGAAAGTGGAATAACTTCTTAAACATAACTCCTTTGGGATTTATTCAACTTCATGGATACTCTCCACTGAATAATGGTTCCAAATAAGGCTTCTTACATAGTGATTAATCCTGGTTTGATTAGAAGCTTGAAGAACTTGCCATATGTCCAAATAAGCTAAACATGGATATCCTGATTAGAAAGTGGAATAACTTATTTAACATAACTCCTATGAGATTTATTCAACTTCATAAAAGACTCTCCACTGATTAATGGTTCCAAATCAAGGGTTTTACATAGTGATTCATCCTGGTTTGATTAGAAGCTTGAAGAACTTGCCATATGTCCAAAAAGCTAAATATGGATATTCTGATTAGAAAGTGGAATAGTTTCTAAAACATAACTACTTTAGGATTTATTCAACTTCGTGGAGACTCTCCACTGAATAGTGGTTCCAAATCAAGCTTCTTACATAGTGATTCATCTTGGTTTGATTAGAAGCTTCAAGAAATTGCCATATGTCCAAACATGCTAAACATGGATATCCTTATTAGAAAGTGGAATAACTTAGTCAACATAACTCTTTTGGGATTGATTCAACTTCATGGATACTCTCCACTGAATAATGGTTCCAAATAAAGCTTCTTACATAGTGTTTCATCCTGGTTTTGATTAGAAGCTTGAAAAACTTGCCATATGTCCAAAAAGCTAAATAAGGATATCCTGATTAGAAAGTGGAATAACTTATTCAACATAACTCTTATGTGATTTATTCGACTTCATGAAAGACTCTCCACGGATTAATGGTTCCAAATCAAGCTTTTTACATCGTGATTCATCCTGGTTTGATTAGAAGCTTGAAGAACTTGCCATATGTCCAAAAAAGCTAAATATGGATATCCTGATTAGAAAGTGGAATAACTTCTAAAACATAACTCCTTTGGGATTTATTTAACTTCATGGAGACTCTCCACTGAATAATGGTTCCAAATCAAGCTTCTTACATGGTGATTCATCTTGTTTTGATTAAAAGCTTGAAGAACTTGCCATATGTCCAAACAGGCTAAGGCTAGGGTGAAATGCCATGAAAGTATCCTTGGGATACCCATGTCAATGTGGAAGAATATTTTGTTTAGGGGGCCAACTGGTTGTTCAGGTATGTGTTTTTTGTAGAATGGGTAAAATGTCTTGATTACTTGTTCTGGGTATATTGGATCAGATGGTCCGAGCCAGTACCACCATTCGTTGAACCATCCTGGTATTGTCTTTGCACAATTTTGGTCAAAGCTGATAAACCAAGAGTGGTCATAAGGTCTATGTAGAAGGTTCGGAAAAAGGCATTTTTGTAATCAATATAGGTGTATCCTTTGATATGATAACCGGGGGTTGAGAAATCTTTTGTAGTATGGTGATGGATTAGGCCAAGGTCTTGGGTAGAACAGATCCGTAAGATCTTGCAGGTTGAGTAGTTGATATGGTTTGGGTTTTTGCTGTCGCGGTAATGAGTTATTTCGACTGACTTAGAGTCTACTAGAATATACTCATAAAAGGATTGGTTTTTGGTTATGTTGTCTGTTGGCCAAAGACTGTCTTCATAGAAGACTCTGGAGATAAATGATTTAAGTTGAGGAAGGTTAATTGGTTTAGTGAACTGGGTTGTCATAAGGTGTTGTTTTTGGGGTTTTCTGTAGTAGAGAGGTTTAGTGTTTGGGGTTGCTGTAGATGGTTTTACTGCTGCCTTTGGTGATGACTCAGCAGCTGCTTTTGAATAAGGTAGAGGAGGATATTCAGCTAATGCTGAGAAAGGGTTTGGAGTTAAAAAATTTCCTTGAAGATGGGGTTGGTTTTTGATATAATCTGATGCTGTCATCGGTTTCTTCTTTTTCTGATCAGCCATCTTGAATATCTTGTTGTTGATTATCTGTTGTCTTTCCCTGTAGATATTCTCTTGTTAGAAAATTGGGTAAAGAATTATTTTCTCCTTTAATGTATTGAATATCAAAATCAAAAACAGATAGTATTGCTTGCCATCTGGCAAATATTTGTTTTGATACTAGATTTTTGACATCTTTTTGCAATATTTCTTTTGCTGATTTACAGTCTACTCATAATAAGAATTTTTTATTCACTAAATCGTCTTGAAATTTAGAGATGCAATTTACAAAAGAAAGACCTTCCTTTTTAACTGTTGAATAATGTTTTTGTAGTCCTAGCCAGACTCCTGAATGGAATCTTACTATGGATTCTATTTTCGAATTTGGTAGTTTTTGCTTAAGAATTCCTCCATAACCTATTTCTGAAGCATCGATTTCAACTATCATATTGCTTTAGGGTTTGGTATGGATAAGCAAGGAACGGTTTTAACTTTTTGTTTAACTTGTTTAACTAAAAAGGTATGTTGACTGGACCAAGGTTTTGGGTTTTTCTGAAGTCGTTGAAATAAAGGTTGTATAGTTTTTCCAAATCAAGGAATCTATATGAGGTTTCAAATAAGATGCAATTTGTTTAAAAAGTTATAGAAACAAGATTTCTGTGAACTTAATCTGGCTTTAACTCGTTTAGATAGATCCTCACCCTCTAAAGAAACACTGTCACTGTAGGTGTTCCAGGCAGCAAGTCCAAGAAGGCAGTAAGACCGTTGGTAAACCTCAGTTGTGTCAACATAGAACCGGTTAGTATCTTATCAATATGAGTTTGAATTTAGCTTAAGTCATGGCGTCTTCGTTTAGGAAACTTTTTAAATCAAAACATGCATCAACTTCGGCGTCATATGCAACAATTAATTCAAGAGAAATCATGTCAAAAATAACAACGTTTAATCAAGAAATATCAAAAGATCATTTACCCCATATTAACCAAGAACATATATATCAAATAGGAACTTTTGATTTTAAAACGGCTTATTCAATCAAGGAGCATGAACAAACTTTATCTCTACAAAATGAATTTGAAGAAATTAAACTATTATCTTCATTAGCTTTAGATAAATATAGACAAAAAGGATTTAATTATATCCATTTTGGCCTAATACAAATTGCTATAAAACCTTTATCAAGAACAGGAATAGATTCACCAATGCTCATGTTACTAAGAGACAAAATCCTATTAAAATTTGAAGACTCGCTTTTAGGAGCAGTTCAATCCAATTTATGCAACGGAGCAGTATATTTTAATTGTGCTCCTAATTTTCAAGTAAGTTTGCATGACCCAACTATACTCAATACTTTAACTTTAAATGTTCATTTACCTGAAATTAAATTTCAAAATGAACGACATGGATATTTATTACTCTATCGAGTTTATTTTAAAAAATCAACTTCTGAATTTAATCCAAGATGTTTCCAAATCAAGCTTCTTACATAGTGATTCATCTTGGTTTGTTTAGAAGCATAAAGAACTTGCCATATGTCCAAAAAAGCTAAACATGGATATCCTGATTAGAAAGTGGAATAACTTCTTAAACATAACTCCTTTGGGATTGATTCAACTTCATGGATATTCTCTACTGAATAATGGTTCCAAATCAAGCTTCTTACATAGTGATTCATCTTGGTTTGTTTAGAAGCATGAAGAACTTGCCATATGTCAAAACAGCCTAAACATGGATATCCTGATTAGAAAGTGGAATAACTTCTTCAACATAACTCCTATGGGATTTATTCAGCTTCATGAAAGAATATCCATTGATTAATGGTTCCAAATAAAGCTTTTTACATAGTGATTCATATTGGTTTGATTAGATGCTTGAAGAACTTGCCATATGTCCAAATAGGCTAAACATGTATATCTTAATTAGAAAGTGGAATAACTTATTCAACATAACTCCTATGTGATTTATTCGACTTCATGAAAGACTCTCCACTGATTAATGGTTCCAAATCAAGCTTTTTACATAGTGATTCATCCTGTTTTGATTAGAAGTTTGAAGAACTTTCCATATGTCCAAAAAGCTAAATATGGATATCCTGATTAGAGAGTGGAATAACTTCTAAAACATAACTCCTTTGGGATTTATTCAACTCCACGGAGACTATCTATTGAATAATGGTTCCAAATCAAGATTTTTACATAGTGATTCATCCTGGTTTGATTAGAAGCTTCAAGAACTTGCCATATGTCCAAACAGGCGAAAAATGGATATCCTGATTAGAAAGTGGAATAACTTCTTAAACATAACTCCTTTGGGATTTACTCAACTTCATGGATAATCTCCACTGAATAATGGTTCCAAATCAAGCTTCTTACATAGTGATTCATCCTGGTTTGTTTAGAAGCATGAAGAACTTGCCATATGTCCAAACAGGCTAAACATGGATATCATGATTAGAAAGTGGAATAACTTCTTCAACATAGCTTCTATGTGATTTATTCGACTTCATGAAAGACTCTCCACTGATTAATGGTTCCAAATCTAGCATTTTACATAGTGATTCTTCCTGGTTTGATTAGAAGCTTGAAGAACTTGCCATATCTCCAAACATGTTAAACATGGATATCCTGATTAGAAAGTGGAATAACTTCTTAAACATAACACCTTTGGGATTTATTCAACTTCATGGATACTCTCCACTGAATAATAGTTCCAAATCAAGCTTCTTACATAGTGATTCATCCTGGTTTGATTAGAAGCTTCAAGAACTTGCCATATGTCCAAACAGACTAAATATGGATATCCTGATGAGAAAGTGGAATAACTTCTTAAAAATAACTCCTTTGGGATTTATTCAACTTCATGGATACTATCCACTTAATAATGGTTCCAAGTCAAGATTCTTGCATTGTGATTCATCCTGGTTTCATTAGAAGTGTCAACAACTTGCCATATGTCCAAACATGCAAAACATGGATATCCTGATTAGAAAGTGGAATAACTTCTTAACCATAACTCATTTGGGATTGATTCAACTTCATGGATACTCTCCACTGAATAATGTTTCCAAATCAAGCTTCTTACATAGTTATTCATCCTGGTTTGTTTAGAAGCTTGAAGAACTTGCCAGATCTCCAAACATGCTAAACATGGATATCCTGATTAGAAAGTGGAATAACTTCTTCAACATAACTCCTATGGTATTAATATAACTTCATGGATACTCTCCACTGAAAAATGGTTCCAAATCAAGCTTCTTACATAGTGATTCATCCTGGTTTGATTAGAAGCTTCAAGAACTTGCCATATGTCCAAACAGACTAAACATGGATATCCTGATTAGAAAGTGGAATAACTTCTTAAAAATAACTCCTTTGGGATTTATTCAACTTCATGGATACTATCCACTTAATAATGGTTCCAAGTCAAGATTCTTGCATTGTGATTCATCATGGTTTGATTAGAAGTGTCAACAACTTGCCATATGTCCAAACATGCAAAACATGGATATCCTGATTAGAAAGTGGAATAACTTCTTAAACATAACTCCTTTGGGATTTATTCAACTTCATGGATACTCTCCACTGAATAATGGTTCCAAATCAAGCTTCTTACATAGTGATTCATCCTGGTTTGTTTAGAAGCATGAAGAACTTGTCATATGTCCAAACATGCAAAACATGGATATCCTGATTAGAAAGTGGAATAACTTCTTAACCATAACTCATTTGGGATTGATTCAACTTCATGGATACTCTCCACTGAATAATGTTTCCAAATCAAGCTTCTTACATAGTGATTCATCCTGGTTTGTTTAGAAGCTTGAAAAACTTGCCAGATCTCCAAACATGCTAAACATGGATATCCTGATTAGAAAGTGGAATAACTTCTTCAACATAACTCCTATGGGATTAATTCAACTTCATGGATACTCTCCACTGAAAAATGGTTCCAAATAGAGCTTCTTACATAGTGATTCATCCTGGTTTGTTTAGAAACTTGAAGAACTTGCCATATCTCCAAACATGCTAAACATGGATATCCTGATTAGAAAGTGGAATAACTTCTTAAACATAATTCCTTTGGGATTTATTCAACTTCATGGATACTCTCCACTGAATAATGGTTCCAAATCAAGCTTCTTACATAGTGATTCATCCTGGTTTGATTAGGAGCTTGAAGAACTTATCATATGTCCAAACAGGCTAAACATGGATATCCTGATTAGAAAGTGGAATAACTTCTTAAACATAACTCCTTTGGGATTTATTCAACTTCATGGATACTCTCCACTTAATAATGGTTCCAAGTCAAGATTCTTGCATAGTGATTCATCCTGGTTTGATTAAAAGTTTCAACAACTTGTCATATGTCCAAACA
>MU107300.1:9465-57844 GCA_012274485.2 Sinapis alba
ATATGCTTATTCAACCTTCTACCATATATACAAGTAATAAATTCTCTACAAACTTTGACTAAGCATTTATCAGTTTATTCGAATCCTTACTATACATCATAAGACTACTAATTGGTGAATCTTTGCAGGTTTGACTAATTTTTGTTAGTTCTTTGAAAATATTTATTAAGTTGACAAACAATAATTTTGAATATTTTTTTCCGTTCAATTAACTTAGTTATTTTAATTCATTGCTATTTTTAAATATATGTATGCATTATTAAAGAACTTAATAAATAACAAAGTTGATACTTGCGAGATAAAATTGTTACGTTTCAAATTAAAATTTTATATGTATATATAACAAATAAAACTTATAAATCGAAAGTCGAGTATTCGTTTAACACCCTATGATTATCCTGCTACGAAACAAACTGTATTTGGTTACTCTGAGAATGTTAAAAAATATATTTGTGTTACAATGCAATAGATATTTAATGTTTCTCCAATACCCTTTTATGTAGCTCACAAAGATTCATTTCTACGAATAAAAACCTGATCCTCATATAGCTTAAGAGAGTTCCTTAAAGCCACTTCAAAGAACAACATTTAGTGAAGTCAAATCGTTGATCATGGATAAACAATACAGTTTTTTGTAACTAGGATTATCTTGTAACTAGATGCGGAGATCAAGTTGTTATTATCGAACCGATAAGTAATATTAATAAAATAACAACATTATTCTTATTATTATTTATAGACGAATAAGCACATTTTATAACTGCTGCTTTCTTATTTCTAATTATTTATATAACTTTATTGTTATGCAAGTCCTCATTATAAATAATACAGTTTGGGCTCACATAAATTATATAATCAAATGTTATATCAAAACTACCAAAACTTAATTAGTATATACTATGCTCGAGTAAATCCATTATCTAACCTTATAAAACAAAAGACAATTCTCTCAAATAGACTATTCAAAAAAATAAATGTCACAAAAAGAGCCCACAATGAAGAGAGTGGCCAAAATATTTCATAAAAGAGATAAAAACACTTGTATACCATAAATATATAAATTAAAATTAGTTAAAATATAAAAAGATAAAAAAGTAAAAAAAAATATAAAAAATAAGAAAATAAAAAATATTTGTTTATATTTTGGAAGTATATTTTTACAAATTCAAACTTTTTATTAAAAAAATATTTTCTTTTTCCAATTTTTCTTTTTGAAAGTGGAAAATGTTTTTTAAACTATTTAAAAAATTATTTTCAAACTTTTAATATTTATTTTTTAGCTTTAAAATTTTTAAACATTAATCCCAAAACTCTACTTCTTAACTTTAAACTTTAAATCTAGATTAGTTAACCCTAGGGGTATAAGTGTATATTTACATTTTTAATGAAAATTTTTGGTTATTTTTCACCTTGAAAACTATATTTGTGGAAAAAAAAAATTATGGATAGCCTAGGGTATTTCTCTAAAATAAAATAGACAATTTTCTTTTAAAAATAAATACAACCATAGTTTATGGTTAAAAACTTAATAACATGAAAACTCTAGTTATACAAACCAAGCAAATAATGTGGTATTTAACATTTGTAAGCCTAAAGTTTTGGAAAAAAATATATTAAAACCAGATAGATATTTTAATTGAACATGACTAGGTGATATTTATGAATGCATAGGTAAAAAAACAAAACCATAAAGTTCAATAAGCAACACTTAAAAAACATAAATCTTTTTTGCACAAACATCAGCACTTTAAATAAATGAAAAAACAACATTTGCATCCTGAATGCAAAAATAAAAAAATCAGAAAAATACAAATAACATAAAACCACAATTTCTAAATTTTTTCGGGCATCCAAATGGCCATAAACTTATTGTAAGCACAAATACAAAACAAATAAGCTTCCAAGTTTTCCTCAGGAAAAGCTTTAAGCAAACATCACAGAACAATTATGAATAAACCGTGGGAGCTCAGCACCAGCACACCAATGTTTAAATTCTTCCCAGTGCTGCTCTTCCACGTCTGGAGAAGGACAGCATGAGTAGACTTTAGTTGTTCTATGCCGAGAATGAGAAGTTCCAATAACCAGAAGTCTATCTCCNACAATTATGAATAAACCGTGGGAGCTCAGCACCAGCACACCAATGTTTAAATTCTTCCCAGTGCTGCTCTTCCACGTCTGGAGAAGGACAGCATGAGTAGACTTTAGTTGTTCTATGCCGAGAATGAGAAGTTCCAATAACCAGAAGTCTATCTCCCATCGATTTAAACGCAATCCCCCAACCAAAGGCAGCGTTTGCGATCACAGGGACAACGCCAAGTTTCTTCCAAATATTTTTGTTTATATCATATACGCGGAGCTCATTCAAAGATGTCTCCAACATGTATAGATTTTCATCAACCACAGCAATAAGGGGCGGAGATTGGGAAGGCGTAATGAATGTCATGTCTTTTAACATGTCAGGTATCAACTCCCAAGAATTTGTGACCTCATCATAACTTTCTCCACAAGTGTGGTGTTTATCATTCCCATCTCGGCCACCGAGAACATAAAATTTTCCACGTAAGAAACATCCTGAGCTGAACTTCCTTGCTTTATGCATTCCATTAATCACAGTCCAACTTTTTGTATCAGCATTATACTTTTCTACGGTTCGCACAACAATAGGGTTTCCATTGCCATCCATTTGAATGCCTCCTGCAAAAAAAATACATTTTTTCCACGGCTAGCAGAACAAAACATGCCCCTCGGTGTGATCATTGAAGGACCTTTGAACCACTTATGATTCTCTAGCTCGTAGCGAAACACCACAGTTCCCTCTATTTATCTTCCTATGACAATTAATTGAGTATCCACACTAAGTGTTTCCTTATCGTTGTAGAAAAAGCAATAGTCAGAAGAAGGTACTTTAGGAAGTCTCTGAAATATTTTAAAATCCTTATCAAACATTTCCCAATTAGATTCATCCCCTGAATGCAAAATCACATAGGGTTTCACAAGTCCCCTTTCTTGTCTCACCCTGAAAATTTCACAGCTTTTTAACAACTCCAAAAACTTCTTGTTAAGAAACTGCAGTTTCCAGTATTCGAAGCATGGAAGACGAGCAATGATCTCGACCTCAAGCTCGTACAAAAGCTTATGATCAACATAACATGCATCATGAGATTTTAAACCAGCAAAATTTTGAAATGCTTTTGTAATTTCTCCTTTTTCTTCCTCATCAGAATCAGAACAAGGTTTCACATTCAGGTCATGTATGATGGGTTTAAAGCCAACAGTGGAAATATTCCTTCGTTTAGATTGGCTCAAACTTGCTCCAACTTTAGGAGCCTGATCTTCTTTTAGCATTAGCATATCTCGATTTATTTTAGCCACCTCTTTTGACATCATTTCCTGTGTATTCCAAAATAATACTATGAGTAACATCACTCAGTTGCAAGAATCTAACACAACAATTTTACTACATATAATTACAATTTTACTATATATAATTACAAATTTAACAATAGTGTTTTTGATGTAAACTGGAAAATCAATGAGATTCAAAATTGCATTAACTAAATTAAACTCAATAATTTTAAGCAAAATAATTAATTATTGCTTTCATAAACTTTTGATGTATTCAGAATTTGATATTTAAAGAGAGTAAAATAATTAATCTCTCTATTTTAAACAATAGAGAGAGCCACTATAAACAATATAAAAGATAAAATGTAATTTTAAATTATGTAACCCGATGAAAATGGAAAATCATTGTTCTATAATATACAACTACGGGCTTTTATTATTTTAATTTTTACTATCTAAAGAACTTTTAGAATATGAAATTGGGAATAGGTATTATCTATCTTAAGTTAATAAATATAATTTCAAGACTAAGCATATTATGATAAGATAAATATATTTTTATGATGGTGATACAAAATAAGAATCTGAATATATAATAATATAATTTGTGATTAGATTTATTTGAATTTGGATGTGTACCTCAAAAGCTTATAAAATGCTTTATTGAACGCTCACTTGAATCCTAATTATATTTAGTTAATACACAAGATACATATGAAATCTTGATTTAGTTACTCAGATTTATATCTGTTTTGAATTCTCTACCATAACTATTATCTTTTGTTTATGCTTATTCAACCTTCTACCATAAATACAAATAATAAATTCTCTAGAAATTTTGACTAAACGTTTATCATTTTATTCAAATCCTTACTATACATCATAAGCCTACTAATTAGTGAATCTTTGCAGGTTTGACTATTTTTTGTTAGTTCTTTGAGAATTTTTATTAAGTTGATAAACAATAATTTTGAATACTTCTTTTTTGCTTTCAATTAACTTACTTATTTTAATTCGTTGCTATTTTTAAATATATGTATGCATTATTAAAGAACTTAATAAATAACAAAGTTGATACTTGCGAGATAAAATTGTTACGTTTCAAATTTAAAGATTACTTTCCAGTAATAATGAAAATCCATTTGTATATTTTTTCGACCAAAGTCTATATGTTTATATAACAAATAAAACTTATTAAATCGAAAGTTGAGTATTCGTTTAACACCCTATGATTGTCCTGGTTCGAACTAAACTGTATTTGGTTACTCTCAGAATGTAAAAAAATGTATTTGTGTTACAATGCAATAGATATTTACTGTTTCTTCAATACCCTTTTTATGTAGCTCACAGTGTTCACTTTTACGAGTAAAAACTTGATGCTCATATAGCTTCAAGGAGTTCCCTAAATCTGCTTCAAGAAAAAATAACAACATCTGTATCCTAAATGTAAAAACAAAAAGTCAGAAAATGCAATAGATATTTACTGTTTCTCTGTTACCCTTTTAAGTAGTTCATGTGTTCGCTTCTGAGAAGAAAACTCTGATGCTCAGATAGCTTCAGTGTTCCTTAAATCGGCTTCAAGGGAACAAAACAGAGTGAAATCAATTCATTGATCATGGATAAACGACAAAGAATTTTGAAATCAATTCATTGATCATGGATAAACGACAAAGAATTCATTGATCACAGAGATCAAGCCGCTAATATTAAACTGACAAGTAATATTAGAAAAATAACAAACTTATTCTTATTTTTATTTATAGAGAAATAAGCAATTTTTATAACAATTTCTTTTGTAATTTATATTTATTTTAAATTTCATTATTTTGTCATTCTTCTGTGTAAATATCAAATGTATCTTCATACAAGATATAACAAAAATGAAATTAGTATTTTCTATGTTTTATTAAATCTTTTAATAGATCCATTATCTAACCATATTAAATAAAAGTAGCAAATTTTAATAAAACCAAATACAACCATGGTTTATGGTTAAAAAAGAACAACCTGAAAAATGTAGTTATTCAAACCAAACCAATCCAAATCAACTTAGATATGATTTTAATGTGGTACTTAGCTTTTGTAAACAAAAAAATTTGGAAACAAATTAACTTAAAACAAACATAGATTTTAACTGAACATGACTAGATATAAAAAGACAGTTATGGCTGAAAAGGGGGAGAAATCAAACCATAAAATTCAATAAGCATTACATAAAGAGAAAATTTGAAAAAGGGGACACTTAGAAGTTGGATTTGTCCCCTTAAGACTTCATCTAAATTTTTTGTCACGTTAGAATTTTAATTATTGTTAATACAATTATACCCTTAAATTAATTTGAATTGAATTTAGTTTAAATATATAATATTTGTTATTTAATTTAATTTATACATTTTTAATAATAAAAATTTGAGAAATTTCTTTAGATAGCCCCTTTTAGTTTATTTGTCACAAAAATAGTTTTTAAAGAAAAAAATGACCAAAATGTTTTTTTTTTAAGCTAAAAAATGCATTTATATGCATTTATACTTCATAGGGTTAACTAATTTGGACTTTAGGGTTTAGAGTTAAGGGGTGGGTTTGGGGTTAGGGTTTCAAATTTCAAAAAAAAAATCAAAATTTCAAAAAAAAAGTCTATTTTGGTCATTTTATTTTTTGAGGGCTATTTTTGTGACAAAAACTAAAAAAACTATGTAAGAGAATTGCCAAAAAAAAATTTAATGATATGTTTTTTTGAGAAATATCAACAATACTTTAAAATTTACGACGGTGATGGCTATTTCTAGGGTTCCAAGATGAATCATTCCCGTCGGCGAGTTACGGATCGGTGAAGGTTCCGAGAGGGTGGCGAGAGGGTCCTATGCTATAAAGGTTACGAGGAAAGGTCGCAGGTTAATGAGGGTTCTTGTTGGTTTATCCGATCTCAGGAAATCTGGTTGGGAGACTCGAGGGTTGGCGATATTCTCTTAGAAGGATCAGATTTGGTAATCTTAAAATTACGAAGAGAAGAGGCTACAAGAGATGAGGAAGATGGGGAAACTTCTGGTTGTATATCAAGATTTGGAGACTTGTATACCAATCGCATAGCTTTGCGATTTGTAGTTTGGAAAAGAGGAGATTTGGGTGGATCTGATATGAAGGATTTGGAGCCTTGTATTTCGATGAGTTATGGCTGATGGTGGCAGTTTCGTGTACTCATTGTCACTTTTGAATTTGGGTCTTTGTTTTTTGTTTTGCTTTGTTGCTGGGTTGTCCCATGTTTCTTTCCGTTGTACCAGTTCTTGGGGCTCCATGTAAGCAAATTAATAATGGATAAGTGTGTCTTATGGTACTGTGGTGTTCTTATATGTGGTGTGTGGGATCATACAATTGAGAAATTTTGTGATTATGGAGAACTTAGAGAGTTAAATAGGAATAACAAAATCAGTGGATACAGGTTTTTGGTTCTCTGGTGCACGTAACAACAAACATAGCATTACTCTGCTTGATGTCAGTCTTTGGAGGAGAGATCTGGAACTGCAACACAACAATCTTAGCATTCTCCATCTGAGTAGGTCCACCAGCAGCATAGCTCACCTTCTTATCAAATACCAAACCTTTTAGCAGTGTGTATAATCAACAGTTCATCAAGCTTCTTAACAATTATGATATCATGCAAATCAACAATCTTAACAGAAACACAAACATATTTTAGCCAATAGTTATATTTAAAATCCAGGTTAGAGATACCAAAACTCTTTGTGTCCTAGTGTTTAAATGCCTTTGGAAGTTGTCGATGGTGGTGGGTTCAAACGACAGTTCTGCACTTTTGTAATTCAAACATCGCAGGAGAAAAAAACATGGGAGAGAAGATATTGTGCAGGATTTACTGTAATATTTAGGAAAGATAATAACCGAAATATGGTAACTTTCATTTTTTGTTATTTAGGTGGAATACATAAACTAAGTAGATTAGAACAATGACTAATAAGTGAGGTATATATTTTTTCTTCAAGCAGACCCTAAGGTTATAGGTAGAATAGGTTATGAAATATAAATAAGCTAAGTTAGCCCATAGAGTAAACTTTACAATACATATTTGAGGCATATGTAGATCACCATTGTAATGTACTTTGTATCCGAGTTTTAAACTAAATAGACTGTCAGAATGAGTATTCTATGTTTAGATAGGATATAAAATAAAATATGGTTACATCAATTATTTTTATAATTTGAGTTTCCACAACAATCTTCCTTTTCCTTGAACTTTGAGAACACTTCATTTTATTCTTTAGAAATTATAGCTATACTTATTTATAGTAGTCTTCAATGAAGGTTATGAAGTACTTGCAGCCTCCTAAACTGTCTGGTGTTGATGGTGAACCCCACATATATGAGTTTATGTAGTCTAGGATTCTCGTGGTAATATCACTACAAGAAAACGAGAGAGTTGTGACTACCATTTACGACCACAAATGTGTAGTCTTTTAGTCGTAATCTAGACGTAAAATAACATATGGTTTACAACTACATTAACACGTACTCGTAAATTAGTCTTAAAGTTATGACTAAGTTACATCTAAACATTTACATCTGATTAGCGACCAATATTGGTCGTAAAGTGTTGTACCTTACGACTAGGTTACATCGAACAAGTACCATCTGATTAACAACCAACTTACGAGAACAGTAGTTGTACATTTGTAGTTAAGTTATGATCAAACGTAAATTCGTTGTAACATTTTTACCTACCAAAATTGAAAATTCCCTATAAATATGATCTTCTCCCTCATTCTTAAGATGTACAAAGAAAAAAAACGAAAACGAAAAAAAAAATATCTAGAAATATCTATGAGCTTCGGAGTTGGATGTATGCGCATAAAGATTCAAGGGGAAGAGTAACAAACGAATTCCTCTCTCCGAAGGGATTTGACAGCTGCCAACCGAGTCATAGAGGACCACAAAGACAAGTTTAGGGCTATGGCAAACATGATCGACCTTATGCTAGAGTCTAACCCAAACGTAAACCCGTCTCTTGCCTCTATGTGGCAGACTCTACGTCAAACCTTTAACCCCGACCCCACTCCAGAAGAGCAGGCGGATTTAGAGCAACGTGCGGATCATCGTGGTTCCGAGATCTTCAACGAAATAAACCTTAATGCTTAGTTTTTTTTGTTTTAATTATTTTGTATTTTGAATATTTTAATATTATAGATATTATTATTATGTTAATGGATGATTATATATTTTCTTTTAAATTTAATAAATAAATCAGACGTAAGTTGGTCTCAAATTTACGATCAATGAACATCTGATTTTGATGTAAAATAGTCGTTAATGTACGACTACTTTACCTCTACAGTCGATATTCATCATTCGTAACTTTACGACCAACTGACAACTAACCTTTACGTCACCGTTACGACTAATTGTGTTACGACTAATTTACGACTAAATGTATTACGACTTTACGAACAAAACATTTACGTCTAACTTACGACTAACTTCTATAGTCGTAACATTACGACCAATTTGCCTCTAATAATGAATTACGACCAGCTGATAACGACTAATCTGATTTGGAAGTTAGTTAGTCGTAATGCCCCTATTACGACTACATTACTACTAATTTTGTAGTCGTTAAAGACTTGTTTTCTTGTAGTGTATGCTTTGCAACCGGGAAACTTTGTTTATGGGACTTTCCCAAAACACAATCCTCGCAGAATTTCAATTCATTTACTTCTTTCTCAGACACATATCCTTCCTTAGTCATAACTTTCATACTCTTTAGATTCATATTTCCAAGTATTGAATGCCAAACACTTGGCTGATCACATTGTTTTGTGGATGAATTTGTTGCTCCTTTCATCATCTTACACCAGTGAGGACTATGCTTGAGCCATCCAGATTTCTTATTTATCTTCTCAATTCCCTTGATATTGTTATGTGTATTGTTTGGCATCAATACTTTCTACCACTAATTCTTCCAAGTCAAACAAGAAATCTTTGTATGGAATTATGTGGAGAGAGCAGTTGAAGTCCATCATCCACTCATCCTTTGTGTCTTGAGTGCTCATTGTTAATACCAGAGGTTGCTCTCGTTCCTCTGCAGTGTTAGCTGAGTTTTTCGGTTTATTGAATCTCCTAGAGGGGCACTCTCTTTTCCAGTGGCCCTCCTTTCCACAAATGAAGTAGCCCTTGTTATTCTTGTTGACTTTTTGTTGAGACTTGGTCGACCTTCCAGATCTTCTCTTAGATCTTCCCTTTCCATTACTACTGTTTGTGCTTATTAGACCTGTGGTCTGATATGCCCCTGTCAACATACAGCCGTCTTCTTAGGTTTTTGAAAGTTTTCCACTTTTAAGCAGTTATATTTCCTTTGATTGTGCAGCTCCAGTGACTTCACTAAGATTGAGAGTATCACTTCCATATTTAAGAGTTTGTTTGAGATGATCATACATGTGAGACAGTGAGCTCAATAGGAGATTGTTGAGGTATGTCACCAGTTTCAGAAAATCATAGACGTTCTCATCGATATTATTTAAATCAAACATCTTGAATGTATAGAATCTTAGTTAGAGGTAGATTCTATTTGGCAATGATGTCTCTGTATACAGCTAATTGTCCAATGTTGACCACATTATTGCGGCTGTCTCACAATGTTTGATCTTGCGTATGACTTTATTCCCAACATTCATCACGATCAAATCCTTTGCCTTCACAGATTTTTTGAACTTGACTGGATCTATGCTAGGAATAGACTCTGCAATACCTGCAAAGTCCTTCTGCGGATCATTCATGGCTGACTCAAGTTATTCCTTTTCGGTAGGTGGATTCTTTAGTAGCTTCTCATCATCTAGGATAATCTTCAAACCTAGCACCCAAAAGTGTGCTAGCATTCTGACCTTCCAAAACGAGAAGTCACCCGTAACATAAAACATGTCCACTTCAATCCAAGAGTTTGATATTATGACCTTCCTTTTAGTTTAGATTAATCACACGCAGTCAATCTGGAAACTTTGATACCACTTTGTAACATTTTAGCCTCATGTGATCGAACGAAACCTAAACTGAAAACTATTACTTGTATTGTAAGTAACTGAACACAAGCAAATTTAACGAGTTTCTGATCTCTAACTGGTATGTCTCGTAGGAGAACTCTTGCTCCCAAACACTACTAGAAGATTTACAAGTAATTATCAAAAGAATACATTAGTACAAATACCTCTAAGCTAGAACAAGAATGTGCTCAAATATGTTCTCTATGCTTTGTCCTATACCAACGTGTCTCCTTTCTCTTATGCAGCTTCAATAACTCAAACCTGATCTCTGTTGTTAATCACAAACTCTGTTGAGCACTTGACCTAGAGCATACCATATACATCATCGAGTAATCAGACCTCGTCGACTAGTCCCATTACCATCTGACACGGCGGCCCAATTGGTTTAACGAAAGTGTTGGAGCCGAATCCACACAAAACCAAATCAGTTTTGAAATAACAAAACCAACAATCATCAATTAAACACCGAATTCGAACCCAGGATTTGTGCATTCAAAACTGAATAAAAAAATAAAAAAATAAAAAATTGTTTTGAGTAAAGAAGAGAAGAGAGGAATTTGTGTATCTTATTCCATGAATAATGAACTCTTTATATAGGGATACAAGAATAGGGTTTTGCTTGGTGACCAAGTACAAGTAAATCTTGGTGAACAAGACTTTCTATAATCGACATCACAATAAATATAACACTTCCCCTTGATGTCTATTATACGCGTAAGATGCTGCCTCGTTAAAAACCTTACCAGGAAAACCCAATGGGAAAAACCATGGTTAAGGAAAAAAGAGTGCAGCGCGCAATTACTTCCCCTCATGTATACTGACGACAAGATCCTTGAGACGACGTAATCCAATAAGATGAACCAGCTTCTTGAAAGTAGCAGTAGGTAACGCCTTGGTGAATAAGTCAGCCAAATTGTCACTTGAACGAACTTGTACAACACGAACATCGCCATTCTTCTGCAGATCATGAGTGAAAAAGAATTTTGGTAGAATGTGCTTCGTCCGATCTCCTTTGATATATCCATCTTTGAGTTGTGCGATACATGCAGCATTGTCCTCATACATGATTGTTGGAGCTTCTTTTCCTGTAGATAGACCACAATCTTCTCGTATATGTTGAATGACGGATCTTAACCATACCACCTCACGACTAGCTTCATGAATGGCTAAAATCTCTGCGTGGTTGGATGAAGTAGCTGCAATGGTTTGCTTCATTGAACGCCAAGAGATAGCAGTTCCACCACAAGTAAACACATATCCTGTTTGTGATCTTGCATTATGAGGATCAGACATGTATCCAGCATCTGCAAAACCAATCAAATCTTCTGTGGATTGGTTAGGAAAGAATATGCCCATGTCTTTCGTACCTTGGAGGTAATGAAGTATATGTTTTATCCCATTCCAATGCCTACGAGTTGGGCATGAACTAAACCTTGCCAATAGGTTCACAGCAAATGATATATCAGGTCTTGTATGACTGGCAAGATACATTAATGCTCCTATTGCACTTAAGTATGGTACTTCAGGACCAAGGACTTCTTCATTCTTCTCTTTAGGTCGGAAGATATCTTTATTCACATCGAGTGATCTTACAACCATTGGACTACTCAAAGGATGTGCTTGATCCATAGAAAATCGTTTAGCCACCTTTTCTGTATAAGTTTCTTGATGCACTAAGATTCCATTCTTGAGGTGCTCAATTTGTAATCCCAAACAAAACTTTGTTTTTCCAAGATCTTTCATCTCGAATTCTTTTTTCAAGTATTCCATTGTAAGTGAAATCTCTTCAGGAGTTCCAATGATGTTTAAATCATCAACATATACTGCAATTATAACATATCCTTTCTCAAATCTTTTTATAAAGATGCATGGACTGATAGGATCGCTTTTATAGCCTTCTTTCAACAAGTACTCAGTTAGGCGATTATACCACATGCGTCCTGATTGTTTCAGTCCATAAAGAGATCGATTTAACTTTATGCTATAACTTTCTCGAGGATTAGAGTTTGCTGCTTCTGGCAGTTTAAATCCTTCTGGGACTTTCATGTAAATATCAGTATCCAGTGGACCATATAAGTAAGCTGTGACTACATCCATTAAGCGTAAATCAAGTCTTTCCTTTATCGCCAGACTGATAAGGAACCTGAATGTAGTAGCATCCACCACAGGAGAGTATGTCTCTTCATAATCAACTCCGGGTATTTGTGAAAATCCTTGAGCAACTAAACGTGCTTTGTATCTTACAATCTCACCATTTTCATTTCTCTTTCGCACAAAAACCCATTTGTATCCCACTGGTTTTACACCTTTAGGTGTACGGGCTACAGGTCCAAACACCGCTCTCTTTGCAAGAGATTTTAATTCGGCATCTATTGCTTCCTTCCATTTTGGCCAATCACTTCTTTGTGTACACTCTTCAATAGATTTTGGTTCATGATCCTCGTCCATTAAATCAACTGCTACATTGTATGCAAAAATATCATCGACGTCGATTTGCTTTCGGTTCCATTTTATTCCAGACATGACATAGTTAGTTGAGATCTCTTCATTATCAGGTACCTGATTTTGTTCTTGTGTCATGTTCTCTTCTGGAGATTTCTCATTCATAGTTATTACCTCGGTTTCATTATTGCCAATTTCTGCTCCTTTTCTTTTTCGAGGATTTTTATCTTTAGAACCGATAGGTCTACCACGCTTCAGGCGTACCTTAGACTCATTAGCAGGTTGATTTTGTCCTTCTTGGATATTCATTCTAACTGGAGCATTTACAGCTGGGATATGTGACATGGTCACTCTTTTTGGGTCAGTAAATGCATCTGGCAACTGGTTTGCTAAGCTTTGCAAATGAATTATTTTTTGGACTTCTAAGTCACATTCTTTAGTTCGAGGATCAAGATAAGATAATGATAATTCATTCCAGTTAATATCTTTTCCCAACTGTTTATTTTCTTCCCCTAATGTTGGAAAAACAGACTCATTAAAATGACAGTCTGCAAATCGGGCCTTAAATAAATCCCCTGTGGATGGCTCCAAATACTTAATTATAGATGGAGAATCATATCCAACGTATATTCCTAACCTCCTTTGAGGTCCCATTTTAGTTCGCTGTGGTGGAGCAATTGAAACATATACTGCACATCCAAATTTCTTAAGATGGGAAATATTTGGCTCTTGACCCATAATCAATTGTGATGGGGAGAATTGATGATTACTCGTTGGTCTTATGCGAATCAGTGCTGCTGCATGTAGTATAGCATGCCCCCATGCAGAGACTGAGAGTTTTGATTTCATAAGCAATGGTCTTGCAATCAACTGAAGGCGTTTAATTAACGATTCAGCTAAACCATTTTGTGTGTGAACATGTGCTACAGGATGTTCAACACTTATCCAAATAGACATGCAATATTCATTAAAAGCCTGAGACATAAATTCACCAGCATTGTCTAGGCGAATTGCCTTTAGAGGAAAATCTGGAAAATGTGCTCGTAATTTGATTAACTGAGCAAGCAGTCTCGCAAACGCCAAGTTGCGAGTTGATAACAAAGAAACATGTGACCATCTTGTTGATGCGTCAATTAGAACCATAAAGTATCTAAAGGTTCCACATGGTGGGTGAATCGGCCCACAAATGTCTCCTTGAATACGTTCCAGAAAGTTTATTGATTCATGAATTATCTTGGCTGGTGAAGGCCTTATGATCAATTTGCCTTGAGAACAAGCAACACATGAATAATCATTAGGAAGAATCTTCTGGTTCTTCAGTGGATGCCCACATGAATTAGTGATTATCTTTCGCATCATTGTTGAACCGGGATGGCCTAACCGGTCATGCCAAACAGTAATATTTTTGGTAAACTTCTGGTTTACTATAGCATTTGCCTCAATTGTACTAATTTTAGTGTAATACAATCCAGTGGAGAATGCTGGTAGTTTTTCTACTACTTTCTTAGAGCCATGAATAATACTTGTAATGTGAAGAAATTCAATATTTCCTTCATTCATTGTCTCAATATGATATCCATTTCTGCGAATATCTTTAAAACTCAATAAGTTTCTTTGAGACTTAGGGGAATACAATGCATCAACAATTTCAAGTTGTGCTCCCATAGGAAGTATTATATTTGCTCTTCCGGAGCCTTCAATTATCTTTGCACTACTTGTTATAGTGCTCACACTTGCTTCTCTATTTAATAAATGAGAGAAATATTTCTTATTTTTCAGAATTGTGTGACTAGTTGCACTGTCTGCCAAGCATAAATCTCCACCATCCATTTCTCTTCAAATAAATAAATAAATAAAATAAATTGTAATCTCATATAAAATAATAAAATAGATTAAATTCATTAATGCAAAGGAAATGATAAAATAGTAAATAAAAAAAAAAGATAAAAGCCAGAAACTAAAAACCAATAAATAAATAAAAACAAGACGTCTCTTAAATGATTATTGTTCAATCACTTTTTCTCTTCGTCAATGAGAAAATCGGAAAGTTCAAGGTGAGTGGCATCACCAAAATCAAAGTCATCCTCTCCACCTCCGTACACCATATTTGTTTCCACATTCTTTCCCTTTTGTTTTTCTGATTTTTGATACAGATCAACAAGATGCTTTGGTGTACGGCATGTACGAGCCCAATGGTCTTTACTTCCACATCGATAACATTCAGTTGTTTGTTTGTTACCCTCCTTCTTTTCCCACTTCTGGTGAGAGTTAGAGTTCTTAAAAGAAACTCCTCGAACTCGAACTTGACCATATCCACGTCCACGTGTATCTCCACGACCATGTCCACGACCATGTCCACGACCACGACCGCGACCACGAGTGTAGCCATTTCCGCGGCCAGTGTTGTTCTGTTCAGTCACATTCGCTTCAAGGAATGGAGCATAACCAGTTGGACGTAGTCCATGATTTTTCATCAAAAGCTCATTATTTTGCTCAGCCACAAGGAGACAAGATATAAGTTGGGAATACTTCTGGAATCCCTTTTCACGGTATTGTGTCTGCAGGACAACATTATTTGCATGAAAAGTAGAGAATGTCTTCTCTAACTTATCAGCTTCCGTGATTTTCTCCCCACATAACTCCAACTTGGAAGTAATTTTGAACAAGGCTGAATTGTAATCACTTACAGACTTAAAGTCTTGTAACCTCAGATGTGTCCATTCATAACGAGCTTTAGGTAGGATCACAGTTTTCTGGTGATCATACCTTTCTTTTAAGTTGTTCCAAAGGACTTGTGGATCTTTCACAGTGAGGTACTCATTCTTGAGATCTCCGTGGAGATGATGAAGAAGGAATATCATAGCCTTTGCTTTATCTTGGCTTTGAGTTTGATTCCCTTCTAGGATTGTACCTTCAAGTCCCTTTGCACTAAGGGAAAACTCAGCATCTAATGCCCAAGCCAAATAGTTGTTTCCAGTGATATCAAGAACTTCAAATTCAATACTAGTAAAATTCGACATAGCTCACTGAAACAATAAAATAATAATCAGATTTTTCTAGAAAAAAAAAATTAATAATAATAATAATAATAATCTTTAAAAAAAAAAAAATTAGGACGTAAATTATATACATACAAAGATTAATGTATAGAAATTTATAAGGTAATATCAATATTCTATGATAAATGTATTAACGTTTCTCACAAGTCATATAAAGAAATATTGATTCAAGATTTAAGCAATTCAAATTAATTGAATATTCTATATATGTTAAAATCAAATGCATACGTGATCAAACTATTATATGCATGTTATTCTACAAGTTTAAGCAATGTGTCTAATAAAGCTATCAATTTAAACGTACTTAAAGATGCTAAGCAATAAAGATCAACTTATAAATTTACTTGCTATAAACAAATAATAAAATATTCAATAAGAAAACAATCATTTTTTTTTCTTTTGTAAGGTTGATTAACTAATATAGCATTCAATTTTCTCGTTGATGTCAAACAGAGGGTTAATAATCAATACAAACATGTTACCGAATGAAAATGATTTACAGTTTTAACAGGATGACATGTGAAACAATAATATAAAATCAAGCAAATATCAAATATAATATACTGAGCATCAACTTATAAACATCGACAGGATCATTCATAAATGATTTTTCTTTCCTTGGGACAAGGCTAAATCAATATTGTCGACTAAAGTTCCTAAGCTCATATTGTATATAAATCCATTCTTACAAACCATGAATTGATAATAAACATGATTTGAAAAAGGATTGAATATAAACTAAAAAAAAAAAACATAATAAAAATCTATACCTATTAGCTTAAGATTGCTAGAGCTTCGTGCTGATAACGTGTTTTGAGTAAAGAAGAGAAGAGAGGAATTTGTGTATCTTATTCCATGAAGGGAAAATTCCTTAAAAATACCCAGACTAATTTTCATTTGCTAATAAAATACATGAACTATGTTGGATCCCCGTTTAATACATGCACTAATTTCCGTTGCCTATTAAATACACAAACTTTTGAAATTCGCAGTTTTTACACATCGTTTTAGACGGCGTTAAATTTTATTTAACAGAAGTAACGACGGCGTTAGTGTTAATTAAACACATGTTTAAATTATGAAATCAAAATTCCTTAAAAATACATGAACTAATTTCATTTGCTAATAAAATATACGAACTATTATGGATTCCCGTTTTAATACATGAACTACTTTTTGTTTTCCATTAAATACACAAGCTTTTGAAATTTTTCAGATTTTACACATCGATTTAGACGACGTCAACTATGTTTAACAGAAGACGAAAATCCTCCTGGTAGATTATATTGTTAGTTCATTTAAAATTGCCTAGTTTTCTTCATTCTTTTTCACAACATAGAAATCGACTTTATTCTGAAGCGATATAAAAGGAAATCAAAGGAAAGAAGAAGAAAATAAACAAAGTTTGGAGAATAAAAGATGTTGAAATTGATTAGGGTGACATACTCGAATTGAAACTAACTTGGCTCAATCGATTTAAGAGGTTTTGGCTGAGGGTGAGCGTGCTTTCAGAGTTTAACCACATGTTTAGTTAAAACTAACGTCATCTTCTGTTAAACATAGTTGACGTCGTCTAAATCGATGTGTAAAATCTGAAAAATTTCAAAAGTTTGTATATTTAATGGAAAACAAAAAGTAGTTCGTGTATTAAAACGAGAATCCAGAATAGTTCGTGTATTTTATTAGCAAATGAAATTAGTTCATGTATTTTTAAGAAATTTTGATTTCATAATTTAAACATGTGTTTAATTAACACTAACAATTAAACGCCGTCGTCACTTCTGTTAAATATAGTTAACGCCGTCTAAAACGATGTGTAAAACCTGCGAATTTCAAAAGTTTGTGTATTTAAGAGGCAACAAAAATTAGTTCATGTATTAAACGGGAATCCAAAATAGTTCATGTATTTTATTAGCAAATAAAAATTAGTCCAGGTATTTTTAAGGAATTTTTCCTTCCATGAATAATGAACTCTTTATATAGGGATACAAGAATAGGGTTTTGCTTGGTGACCAAGTACAAGTAAATCTTGGTGAACAAGACTTTCTATAATCGACATCACAATAAATATAACATAAATCTTTTTAACGAAAAAAACATCTGAACATACCAAACCCTTTAACAAAAAGAAAACATCTGAACATACCGAACGCGAACCAAAGACCTAGACAGACCAATATAATTGAGAACCAGAAGCGACGCCGGTTTAGACTAGCTAATAAATAAAGAAAAAAGAGGGTTTCGATATCTTCCTCTGAATCTCCTTCGCCGCTTCGCTTAACAAAAAAAAAAGAGAGATGGAGGAAGTTATAGCAGAGCCGCCTCCGACCATCTCTCCGGTGATTGTTGATTACGATGAACAGATTGAAGATGAAGAGGAAGACGATCTATCTATTTCGTCAGACTCCGACATAGGTGAAGCTCTAGACTGGCTAGACGGCAAAGACGATGACGAGCTCATTGGTGGTGGCTTCTCTCTCCACGCTCGTCGTCCTAACGCCCACGGCGGAAACGGAGCCAGGCCTAACTCTGGCGCTCTTCAGCCTCTTTCTAACAAGGCTCAGAAGCTTTCTAGCCATGTCCGTGCTTCCCCTTTGGAGGTGACGTTTCCTTCTCCTCATAGCTCTTCGTATTCTCTTGTTCTTTTTTCAAGGATTATGTTTTGATTGGTCATAGGCATGGGAAGGTAGAGTTGAAGTTGGGATGTCGAACTCTGTGACAACTGCGATTCGTGGAAGTCTCAGAGACACGGAGATTGGGAGGAGTAGAAACACTGATAAAGCAGACAGGGCAACAGTTGAACAGGTGAAAGTTTCTTACTTAAAAAAAAAAAAAAAAATCATTGTCGGAATGTTCTGATGTTGTTTTTGTTGTTTGTTTCACCAGGCTCTTGATCCAAGGACACGTATGGTGTTGTTTAGAATGCTTAATCGTGGTGTGTTCAATGATGTTAATGGATGTATTTCCACAGGCAAAGAAGTATGTCACATGTCACTACTCTCTTTTTTTTTTTTTTTTGATAATTATATAAGATTCCTTTGTTAACATCGCTCTCTTTTTATCGTTTTTTTAGGCTAATGTTTATCATGCTACAAAATCTGATGGTGCGGAGCTTGCAATAAAAGTGTACAAGACATCAGTTCTGGTCTTCAAGTGAGTTAATGCAGAAAGACTTGTTCTTTTATCATTTTCTATCAAAAGTTTTTGACTTTGAGACCATATTGTTATTGACCCTTGAAACGCTGTTTCGACTTTGATGATTCCAGGGATCGAGATCGATATGTACAAGGAGATTACCGTTTTAGACATGGCTACTGTCGCCACAATCCCCGGAAGATGGTTAAAACCTGGGCTGAGAAAGAACACAGAAATCTTAAGAGGTAAAAAAACTAACACAATACGTTATTGGTGAGTGTGCTGGAGATTAAGACTTGAGAGTGTCATTAGAATAAGGAATCCTGGTAGGACACTTAATACATTTGAAACGTGATTACTGTAGGTTAACGTATCTTGTTTACCAAACATAACAGTAATATTTTAGTCCTTAGTTTAATATGTAAACATGTTTCATTGGCAGGCTTCAGGCAGCAGGAATTAGATGCCCAGTTCCCATCCTTCTACGACTTCATGTTCTAGTCATGGAGTTCATAGGTTAGCGCTGATTCACTATATGTTGTTTTGGTCACTTATACAAGAGTTCTCTTCTTATTTTTTTCACTATTATTTCACTTGTTTCAAACAGAGAAATATTGAAGCAAAGATGTGTCAGTTAACTACTTATACTAAGATTTTTTAATTGTATATATAAAATTTGCAGGAAGGGATGGCTGGGCTGCACCGCGTCTTAAGGATGCTGCATTATCACTGGACAAGTTACGCGAGTCCTATCTAGAGGTATGCGAGTGGCTTAATCTCTTTATGGGTTCATCGCTATCATATGGGAAGTTTTCTGACATTTTTTCGTTTGATTTTCAGTTGATAATTCAAATGCGAACATTGTATCAGAAGTGCAAATTGGTTCATGGAGATCTTAGTGAGTATAACATACTTTATTTTGAGGTGAGTCTTAAGTTTCTTTGTTCTAAAAGGACCTCTTTGGGTTTATATGGCTCACTTATTTGTCGTTGATATTATTCTGACCATTGTTCAGGGACATCTTTATATTATTGATGTTTCACAATCTGTGGATCTGGACCATCCTCTTGCCCTCAATTTTCTACGTGAAGACTGTGACCACGTCTCTGTAAGTGCTAGACAATGTTTACCAATACTTGATTTGACTGGATAATGGTTTCTCATGTATGGATTATGCACGTGCAGGATTTTTTCAAGAAACATGGTGTTGCTGTAATGACCATAAGGGAGCTATTTGACTTCATAGTCGACCCGGCAATCTCAGACGAGAATGTTGATAGCTATTTGGAAGAGGTATGTAACGTTTAACCAGTAGCAGCTTCACTTTTAATGTCTTAACTGTTTGTATTAGCAAAGCTATATTAATGAAGTGTTTAATATGGGGCAGGTCCAACGCAAAGTGATAGAGCGAGGAGAGATATCTGTAGAGGATGAGATCGCGGATTCAGTATTCATGAAGGTTAGTGAAGAATATCTAGTCTATCTGAAAGATCATCTTAATCTTATTGGTTTTGTTGTCATGGTGAATAGTCATACATACCGAAGTCTTTGGACGCTGTGAAGAACCCCGAAGCTGATGTGGAGAAGATAAAAAGCGGGCAGGACACAGGAGACATGTTGTACCAAACAATAACGGGGCTTAAGGATGCTCTTCCTAAAGTAGATGAGCAGCAAGTAAAGGTTGATGTTGAAGAGGGAAAAGAGGAACAAGCAGAAGAAGATAGTGAAAACGAAGAAGAGGAAAGTGAAAGTGGGAGTGAAGAAGAAGAAGAGTTGGGTCCTGAAGACAAGAAAGCAGCAAGGAAAGAGCACAAGAAGAAAGTGAAAGAAGAGAAGAGAGAGGCTAGGAAGAACAAGATACCCAAATCTGTCAAGAAGAGAAAGAAGAAAATCTCTAAACCCCACAAGACCCGTTAGTTTATTTCGCCTGTTTACTTGTCCTTTTGTTATTTATAATTTATTTACGAGTTTTTTCTTATAATCTATAAGAATTGTGAGAGGATTTGTGTTAAATTCTTGAATTTTGAGTATAAACATGGGATCGTTTCTCTTTTTTACATGTGGTTAAAATAAACAATACTAGATTTTGATCGTGTTTTCTAAACGTGCGTATGATTTCATGTATTTTGATCTAAAATTAATTTAAAATTATCATTGTTTTATGTTTAGAATTTTTACAATCGAGTTTTTGTATTTCATTATTTTTTAGTGCGGTATTTATTTGAAATATATTTTTAAAATGATATGTGATTTAATAGTATAGATATTATATATTAAAGAATAATATGTTTCTATTATTGAAATATAATAAAATTATGAACTGGTGATTTTAAATTGAATGAATTTTTTTATCATGTATTTATACTATAGTTTAACTATCAATTTATACTATTTTTTAATTTTATTAAATTTAAAAGCTACTATTATTTTTTGATCCATGCTTTCAAAGTGAAAATATATTTTTGACGATTTTAATAAAATTTGTATGAATTTATAAATTTTTATTAGAAAGTAAATAATTTGAAGGGCATTTTTTTCAAATAAATTATTTTAAGTTTTTATTACAAAAACAAAATTCGAATAAGAAAGTGACCAAAATATTTCATTAAAGAGACAAAAAAAACTCATATATCCTAAATATATAAATAAATAAATTAAAAATAAAAAAAGATAAATTTTCTTTTTATAGTTTCCAATTATATATTTTTAAATTCAAACTTTTCATAAAAGTTTTTTTTATTCTTTTTAAAATTTGAAAATTGTTTAAAAACTATTTTAAATTATTATTTTCAAATTTTAATATATTTTTGAAAAAAGTATTTAAATCTCAATACTAAAATATCATCCATTAACTCTAAACTCTAAGTCTACATTAGTTAACCTAGAGATATAAATATATATTTACCTTTTTTAATAAAATATTTTGATCATTTTATTTCTTGGAAACTATATTTGTGACAAAAAAAAATTAGGATTATATGAGATATTTATCCGTTATCTTTTATTTTTTCCTTTTCGATGTATTAAAAGAAGTTTAGTGGTTCTCAACAACTGTTATATAAAATGTCTGAATATGTATGTAACTAAAAAGTATATTTATATGTTATCATCTCTTTTCTTTAAACAATCTCTTGTCAAATGACATTCCTGGTATACGGTTTTGCCATCAACAACTCAAACATTTTCCAATTTTTAGTAACTTTGGTTATTGATCTAACCTGCAGTTTCAGCAAGTTTTGGTTTCCTTTACCTTTCTAGAGTTCAAAATTCCATGTGGTTTGGACATGTTCCTAGTTCTAGGATTGTTTTTAGAAACTAATTTAGAATTCTTTTGTGTGTGTTTTTTGTGTAAAACGTGTTTTCACTTTTTCGCCAAGAACTCAAACACATTCAATTTACAACCAGAATCCAGTTTAAATAAAATTTTAATACTTCTACAACAAAATATTAAAAGTGCATATAAAACTAGGGTCCATTTTATTTCACATGTTTTTAGTGCCTTTCCATGGCAAATATCCTAATTATTTAGGGTTCAATTCAGCTCTGGCATTTGGTTTTTCATTATACAAAATATATCCATTTCAAATATATTACTCCCTCCGTTTCATATTACTTGTCACTGTAGAAAAAAAATTTTGTTTCAAAATAAGTGTCGTTTTAGAGTTTCAATGCAAAATTCATTAATAAAATTCTCTATTTTATTTTTCCATTGGTTAAAATATGGTTAGGTGTATAGGTAATTGTGTTTTTATTTTGGAAGTATACAAAATCATATGTTTTCTTAATATGTGTGTATAAACTCAGAACGACAAGTAATATGAAACAGAGGGATATTAGTTAGCTCACTTTTGGATCAGCTATTTTGGTTTGGCACGGAATAGATTGGTTCGGTTAATCAAAATTGAACACTATATTACCCATGGTTCACATATTCGATTTCACTTAACCAAACCAAAATAACCGGTACAGCTGATATGACCCAGACACCGAGTCGAATTTAGGGTACAGTTAGCTTTCCATCCCCAACTTCTTCTTCTCCATCTGCAATCTCCATGGATATTGATGTCGGACCTGTTGATCCATCTGTCTTGTACGAACAAGAACTCCATGTTTCTTCTGCTGTCTGGGAAGCACAGGTTCTTCTTCGAATTCCCTATTATCTCTCAATTCTTAGTTTCCGATTCAAATCTCTTCTCTTTCTTCCCCCACAGGAACGAGGTCTGCTCCGTTGCCAAGAACACACTTCACTTCTCCATCAATGGAAGCTCACAGACGAACAAACCAAGCTCGTCGACAAAGCAGGCTTCGGACTCTTCCGCAGAATCGGTCCAATGACACTAAACAACTCTCTAATCTCCGCTCTCGTCGAGCGATGGAGAAGAGAAACCAACACTTTCCATCTCCCTTTAGGAGAGATGACGATAACACTCGACGAAGTATCCTTAGTTCTCGGCCTTGAGATCGATGGAGACCCCATTGTCGGTTCCAAAGTAGGTGACGAGGTTGCTATGGATATGTGTGGTAGACTCTTGGGGAAGCTCCCGTCCGCTGCTAACAAAGAAGTGAACTGCTCGAGGGTTAAGCTTAATTGGCTTAAGAGAACGTTCTCTGAGTGTCCTGAAGACGCTTCTTCTGACGTTGTTAAATGTCATACTCGTGCTTATCTTTTGTATCTTATTGGTAGCACTATCTTCGCTACTACTGATGGTGATAAAGTCTCTGTAAAGTATTTGCCTTTGTTTGAGGATTTTGATCGAGCTGGGAGGTACGCTTGGGGAGCTGCTGCGTTGGCTTGTCTTTATCGTGCTCTTGGTAACGCGTCGCTTAAGTCTCAGAGTAATATTTGTGGCTGCTTGACGCTGCTTCAGGTTTGGTTTTGCTGGTTTCTTTAGCTCTATGACTCTCCATTTGAGTTTTTTGCTTATGATTGTTTCGTGTGTACGTGTAGTGTTGGAGTTACTTTCATTTAGATATAGGTAGACCGGAGAAATCCGAAGCGAGTTTCCCACTCGCTCTTTTGTGGAAAGGTAAAGGCAGTAGATCCAAAACAGACTTATCTGAGTACCGGAGAGAGCTTGATGATCTAGATTCAAGCAAGGTAATACCTTATCAGTTCATCCTTTAAGAATGTTGTTGTTGTTATTGTTGATTTGAGTGTTGTGAAGATGCAGATCAGTTGGTGCCCGTATGAAAGATATGAGAACTTGATCCCTCCACATGTTAAAGCCAAGCTGATTCTAGGAAGATCGAAGACGACTCTTGTATGCTTCGAGAAGATTGAGTTACATTTTCCAGACAGGTGTTTGAGGCAGTTTGGGAAACGCCAGCCTATACCCCAGAAAGTGAAACGCCGTGACAGGAAGAACCGGCGGCTTGATGACTTGGACACGTCAATGAGTGCAGCGTGCGAGGAATGGGCTGAACGTGGAGACCATATCGTGGACAGTCCTGGAGGTGGCAATGTGGTTGATGATGGAGCTTACATGGAGTGGTATGCTCGGATAAGTATCACCAAACTTTACAGAGAAGCGTTTCTCGAGTCCCAAGTCATGAATATGGTATGAAAAAAGGATGAATCATCTTGTATTTTTGGAACTAGCAGAAGTTGATTTGTATTTGGTTTTGTGTAGATTGCTTGTATGAGGGAATTTGAGGAAGCTGCTTCAGGGATATCGATGGAGAGATTGTCTCCGGTAGAGAGGGAAGTGATGGAGAGTGTGAAGGATACATTCTCTAGTAACTTGACATTTGGAGGATGGCAAGAGGTGGCGGTTAACAGTAGTTATGGGAAGCGCCGGCGTCGGAATGAACAAACTCCAACGATAAATAGTGGTGGTGATCTTTCATCTCTATTGCTTCAAAAGGATACATGAACCTTTTCTTTTGTATTAGTTTACTTTTTCAACTTGTTGCACTGTTAATGCATATAATTATTGGGAATTAGGTGCGAAGACAATGACAACTTATACTTTAGTACAATGACATGGTTTAAATATCACTTCTGATTCTGATATGGTCATCGTGTGATATTGTGATCTAAGATGAAAGACAATGCTGGTACAAACTAGAGACCTCATTTCATTGCCATCTCTACTCATGAAGTTCATAAACTTGAGAACAGTCGTTTCCAATGGTTGTTTCATTCTTCTCAATAATTTAATAACATAATAATTACGCACAACATACATAATTACATATACTCCCTCCATTTCGCAAAGAGTGTCGTTTTAGAGAAAAAAATTTGTTACAAAATAAATGTCGTTTTAGGATTTCAATGCATAATTTATTGATTTTATTTTTCAGTTTAATTTTCTATTGGTTGAAATATGATTAGGTGTATGGGTAATGATGTTTTTCTATAGAAAATATGTAAAATTAAATGTTTTCTTAATATGTGTGTAAAAAGCTAAAACAGAGGGAGTATTAATCATTATTAAGTGATTTAAATTACCATAATTCAGACAATGCATTTATACATACAACTAGGTGTTTGGCCCGCACATACCGACATAAGATTTTATAATTATTTATTAATACATGTGTTACTAATTAAAATATCATAATGCTAAATTATTACTTATGTTTTATTTTCAAATTCTTACGTACTATAATTTTTTGAATTTTTTACACTATATTTATTGTTGATAAATAAATATTAGAAATCACTTAATATTTTTTAAATTATAAAAAAATTAATAATTTTTATTTGATTACTATTTAGTTATATCTTCTATTTTTAATTTTGAATTTTTATTAAAATATTTTTTCGGATAACAATAAAATATATAGGAATTATCTTTTTATTTTAAATATATATATATATATATATAACTTTGGATAACTCTTACTATTATTAATTTTAATCATTTATGTAATTAAATAAATTTAAAATTCATTTTTATTTTTGACTAATCTATATAATTGATTAATTAAGGGTATAAACAATAGTAACCGCTCTAACTTTTAACGTGAGAGCTCGAATGCGAAAAATCACTTCGCAAATAATAGTATAGATATGAGTGTCATATGACGAACTGCCATATTTATATAATTCAATACATATGTATGTTAAGAATAATTTGTATAATTTCATCAAATTAAATTCATGCATGCACATGCATCAGCTAATAATTATTTACGTTTCTGATACAATATTTAATTTCATTGTTAAACTTTCTATTTTTTGCTGTAATTATGTTTCCTTTTAAACGTATGGTACGAAAATCTTTTCTATTCATTAAAACACTAATTTGCGTCTTCTCCAAACACTAGTTTGCTTCTTCGCCAAGCACACTATTCCTCTTTATAAAAAAAAAAAAATCAAAACACTCTTCTCCTTGTTCAATTAAGCTTGACATGGCGTCCAGAAGACTATCAAAGTCTGTTTCCGTAGCCATCAAGGCTCACAATGCTTTGTCGAGAGTCTCGAGACCCCCTCTCCTCCTCCGTTCTCGCGCTCTCACTGCCTCCTCTGCACACTACTTCAGCTCAAGTTCTTTTCTTCTCCGGCCAAGTTCCTTCATCGGAGTTCCCAAGAACGGCATAACTTCAGCCACTCAAGCCGCTCCTCGTGGCGGCAAACTGTTACCTCTTTCTCTCCAGCTCCCTTCTCCGCGCCGCTTCATGTCTACGGTTCGTACGTGGTCGGTTACATGTAGATTTTTTTCATTTTTAATTAGTGTTTCGATTTTAATTCATTAATTCGATGATCATTGGTTTTGTGTTATTTAATAAGGATGGAGATAAGAGTGCACTTGAAAAGTATGGAACTGATTTAACTGAGATGGCTAGACAAGGAAAGCTCCCTCCTCTCATTGGACGTGATGACGAGATCAAGCGTTGCATCCAGATTCTATGCAGGATGACTAAAAGCAATCCTGTTATCATCGGTGAACCTGGTGTAGGCAAAACTGCTATAGCAGAAGGGTAAGGCTTGTAATTAATTACTCCCTCGTTTCGATTTAATTGTGATGAAACTTTTTATTTCAAAATAAGTGTCTTTTTATAGTTTGAATATAAAACAAGATTTTCTAGTTTATTTTTCTATTGGTCAAAATATAGTTAGGTGTATAGGTAATTATGTTTTTATTTTGAAAATATATAAAATTATATATTTTATTAACGTGTACATAAACCCAAAACGACAATTAAAATGAAACGGAGTGAGTATATAATTGAATATCAAAGTGTTTAATGCCAAATTTTATATTAGAGTTGTATCAAAGTGTTTACATGCATATATATTTTTTTATTTATAGACGCCTAACTAAATAAGCTGAGAGATACTAATCTTTTTCAGGTTGGCCCAGCGAATTGTAACAGGGGAAGTCCCTGAACCTCTCTTGAATCGGAAGGTTGCTCCATATTTCTTTTTTTTTTTAACCTTTAGAGGGCCAGAGGAAGATTGTTGTTACATGGTTGGTTAATGTAACGTAGGTGATATCTCTTGACATGGGTTCGTTGGTTGCTGGCACCTCATATAGAGGCGAATTTGAGGAAAAACTGAAAGCTTTAATCAAGGAAATAACTGCTTCCAATGGGAAGACACTCTTGTTCATTGATGAAATCCACACTCTCGTTGGTGCAGGTACGCTTGTTATTAGTCCCTCCGTTTCATTTTATTCTAGATTTATGCACACGTATTAAGAAAATATATGATTTTGTATATTTCTAAAATAAAAACACAAAATAAAATGAAAAATCTTATTAATAAATTTTGCATTGAAACTCTAAAATGATAATTATTTTGAAACAATTTTTTTTTCCTACAACGATAATTAAATCGAAAGTTAATGAAATATAGTATGGGTTTTTTTTTAGGAGTTGGAAGTTAATGAAATATAGTATCTTTGTGTAGGAGCTTGTGAAGGTGATTCAATGGATGCGAGCAATCTCTTGAAACCAATGCTTGCAAGAGGTGAACTGCGATGCATTGGTGCAACTACGTTGTCCGAATACCGCAAATACATAGAGAAAGATCCAGCTCTGGAACGTAGGTTTCAGCAGGTGTTCTGTGGCCAGCCATCCGTTGAAGATACCGTCTCTATACTTCGTGGGTTAAGACAGCGGTACGAGAAGCACCATGGTGTTAAGATATCAGATGGTTCTCTTATTTCAGCAGCGGTTTTGTCAGACCGCTACATCACTGAACGCTTCCTTCCAGACAAAGGTATAATAAACTTGCACTTCACGTAATTATTATTTTTTTCTTGTGAAAATGATTTTTGGTGTGTTCAAGATAAGATGTATTTGTTTCAGCTATTGATCTGGTTGACGAAGCTGCTGCAAAGCTGAAGATGGAGACCACTTCGAAACCAACTGAACTCGAAGAAGTAGACAAAGCTGTGATCAAACTGGAGATGGAGAAGCTTTCTTTGAGAAAAGATTCTTTTAAAACATCTGCAGCTTTCTTTGAAAAAGAAAAGAAGATTGAGAATGATTTGACCGAGCTCAAGGATAAACAGAAAGAACTCACCAAGCAATGGGAGGAAGACAAGTCTCTCATTACTAAACTACGTTCACTCAAAGAAGAGGTAATATCGGTTTAGGTTTACAAAATGCTTAATGTAACTCCTCCTAACACTTTCAATGTCTTTTACAGATTGATATATCCGCTAAAAGTGAATATAGTCTAAACCGAACTGCTGAGCTTAAGTATGGAACACTTATGTCCCTCCAAGGACAGTTAGAAGAAGCTGAGAAGAATCTCACCAAGTCAGGAGTGTCTGAAATGCCACTACTCCAAGAAGGGGTAACCGATCGCCACATAGCAGAGATAATAAGCAAGTGGACAGGCATTCCACTATCAAATCTTCAGCAATCAGAGAAAGAAAAGCTGGTCATGTTAGAAGACGTGCTTCACAAGAAAGTTATTGGTCAAGGAAAGGCTGTAGAATCAATAGCAGATGCTATCCGTTGTTCAAAAGCTGGTCTATCAGATCCTAACCGCCCAATAGCAAGTTTTATGTTCATGGGTCCAACAGGTGTTGGTAAGACCGAGCTTGCCAAGGCCCTAGCTGGATACCTTTTCAACACTGACAATGCAATAGTGAGGATTGATATGAGTGAGTACATGGAAAAAGCCAACGTCTCACGGCTCATTGGTGCATCTCCTGGCTGTATTGGTTATGAAGAAGGTGGGCAGTTAACTGAAGCTGTCCGTAGGAGACCTTACTCAGTGGTTCTGTTTGATGAGATTGAGAAAGCCCACCCTGACGTCTTCAATATCCTGCTTCAGTTACTAGACGATGGAAGAATAACTGATTCTCAAGGGAGGACAGTAAGTTTCAGAAACTGCTTTGTGATAATGACGTCTAACATTGGAGCTCAAAGCATACTTGAGACTTTCCGGGGCAATGAAGACCGCAAAGACGAAGTTTATGAGACGATGAAGCAACAAGTTGTGGAGTTAGCAAGAAAAACTTTCAAGCCAGAGTTCATGAACAGAATTGACGAATACATAGTTTTCCAGCCTTTGGATTCAAAAGAAATTTCCAAAATCGTGAAGATTCAGGTATGTATTTAATTATTATTTTTAAGTCGTTTATAGGTTTCAAATATTTTTAGCCTTTTTTTAGGTTTGGTATAAGTGAATTGTTACCAAATGGGTGCAGATGAGACGAGTCAAGAATAGGTTGGAAGAGAATAAAATAAAACTTGAGTACACACAAGAAGCAGTGGACCACCTTGCTCAGCTTGGGTTTGACCCAAACAATGGGGCAAGACCCGTGAAGCGAGTGATTGAGAAGATTGTGAAGAAGGAGATTGCCAACAAAGTTCTGAAAGGAGAGTTTGCTGAGGATGACACTATTCTTCTCGATGTTGACAAGACAAACAATGAACTGGTCATCAAGAAGCTCGAGAGTGATGCTCCTGTTGAAGAAATGGCTGCTTGATAATACAAACAAACGTTAGACGATTTGGTTACATGAGAGCAAATGTGCCAACATGTGGCACATCATTTTAGATAACAAAGTTTTCACCCAAATGTGCATGGGGCATTTCCTCAATTTTCAATAAAAACTGATGAAAAGAATATATTTGCCCTTTGCAGTAGAATTATGTAGAAACAAACAACAATCTATAAATTTGAAACTACCAAGTTTTCATAGATTATTGTTACGTATGTCAGTAAGTTTTTTTCAAATAATTACGCAAAATGAAACATTGTTGAAAGTGGAGACAAAATTAGAAGGAAAGAGACTGTAGAAAAATGTTGTTAGCTACCATCTAAGAGAATTAAGAGAAGCAATAGACCTCTTTAATGAAGAATACACCAACATTTTGCCAATCTCATTAATAGTTTTGCGTACATCAGAATATGAAAATATCCTAAACAACATTTTTTTCCCACAAATCACAAGACAAACTATACAAAGTCGTTTTCTGAACCGATAGAACCAGAGTCTGTGAGTAAAGAGAAGCAGTGAAAACTGAGGAAAAAAAACCATGAAATCCCAATAAATGCCAGCTTCTGCTTATCTAAACCCACTCAAAAGCATTTTCAATGTTGAACCAAAGACAATAATATAAGACTTCCAAATCTCCCTCTTGGCTCTTTTAAAGACAACTAGCTTGATGAGCTCGGCTCGTCCTGGGCCTCCTGACTTGGTTCTGGTTTAACTTCTTCTTCTTCTTCTTCTGCTTTGGTCTCGGAAGGATTAGGCTTCTTGAACTGGACCAAGATGATGGTCATATTATCACAACCTTCACCACTCGCAGTGTCTGGAGCCAAACATCTATCAACAATCTTTTCACATACCGTCAAAAGCTTTGTTTCCTGAAAGTTATATCAAATATCACATACCCATTCAGTAAAAGAAAAAAAACTGCAATACAGAGAGGAAGAGAAGGAAACAGATTAACTTACAGATTTTAACTGTTCATGGATAAAATCCACCAGTTGCTGGCTTGACATACAATCCCTGAGGAAGATGACATCAAATCAAATTCATCATCAAGGAAATAACTTATATATACACAACGAAACACTTGGGGATCATTTTACCAGATTCCATCACATGCAACAACAAGGAAGTCATCATCATCACATAGATCAATCTGAAGAGAGAAAACAATAACAAATCAGCTAAAAGAAGAAAACAAAAATCGAGAACAAAAATACAACAAAAAAAGTCAGTTACATTCTTACAGTGTTTATATCTGGATTAGCAGTGACCATTTGCTTGTCAGATGGTAAGAACTTATTCTGCTTGAACTCCATGTCACCTGTAATGAACCAGAAGAGATGCTCCAATGCTAAAAAAAGAAGCTCTAAGAAATGAAAATGGAAGAAAAAAATAAGCTTACCAATGGCTCTAGTCAGATTCAAGCTTCCATTAATACGGCCAGCATGAATGAAGCCACCAGCTTTTAATATCCTTTCCTTTTCAACTTCAAGATCAGGCTTGTGATCTTTAGAAAGATCGTAAGCCTGACCTTTCCTCGATATCACACAACGCGAATCACCGGCATTTGCAACAAAGAGCTTCTTATCTTTAATAAGAGCTACACATGCTGTGCACCCGCAAGTAGGTCCGGTAAAATCAGAATGAGGACCCTGTATAGGAAAAAAACAATGGCACAGGTTTACAACCTTTAGAGATCCCAATTCAAGATATAGCAAACACTAAAGTATGGTTACATACATCCTCAAGAGGCCAATTATCAGGCTGGTTATTGACGTCACCACCGCTTCTTGGTGACCATATAAATCCTTCAATCATGCCGCTAAACTTGTTCATCTTGTCACCGAGTGCAGCTAACTCTCGCCATCCTCTCTGTCCTTGCATCATGTCATCCATTCTACAATATCCAAAATGAACAGTTTTAAATGGAACCCTGTTTTTGCTGTAATATACAAAGAACGGGGGAAGAGAAACAAAACCTAAAGAATGCTCTTTGAAGAGATGTTTCAACTTCTCCAGCTCCATAGGCTTCATTACTGAGAACCTGCTGGTGTAGATACTTTGCACAGAACTTTGCAACAACTTTACCTACACAACTTAGTAAATACTACTTTCAATTCCATAACAAAAAAAGGGATGTAAAGAGTGAAACATTAAAAGTATATATTATCTTTCATTTGACTTAGAAGTAGTTCCTTACCTCCATGACCATCGTATACACCAAAGAAGGATGTCTTATCATCCAGATCAAGAATTGCAGCATGCTAGCAAGATTAAACCAGTTACAAACAATCAAGAGAGACAGGTACAATAAGAACATGGTTAAGAAGTTTGATATGATGATGACTCACCGCATCTTCCATGGTGGCACGCCAACCTTGCATAGAGGATAAACCATATCTAAGCGTATCATTCTCACCTTCTTCTGATAGCTTTTCAGTTTTGGGAGAACTTAGGTAAGTCCCCATCTCTTTCTGCAAAGAACCAATCAGAATATTACAGAATCCATTCTCAGTTATCAAAATCCAGAAAAGAATCTAAGCTTTAACCAATCCATGTACAACAGAACCTAATCAAACTAAGAACTAACTACTCAGGACAAAAAAGGGGGTTTGAATTGATTCGAACAAACAAGAAACTACTTATGACAAAGACAACGATTCAACCAAAAAGATAGCAACTTACAATCTATAATATAAGGTAGAAGAAAAAGGAAAGCCCTTTCTGAGAACCAAAGAAAACTCGATCGGGGCGAGAAGACCAACCACTTGAATGAAGCTACTTGAGAAGATCAGATGTACAATCAATAAAATAAAATAATAAAAAGAAAAAAGAAATACGAGAAAGTGTTTTCTTCTTTTCTTTTTTCTTTTTTTTTCTTGCCGAAACGAAACGAAAGGTTTCAACTTTTTAACCTTTTTCTTGTTTCCACTTTAACTAAAATCATTACAGCTTCATTTCTTCGTCATTACAGCTTCCACAATGTGTGTGTGCGTGTATTATTAAAGGAAACACCTATTAAAAAAAAAAACTAATTGTGGATTTGCTCGATGTGGTGATATCTTTAATTATGTAGGGGGCATTAGTTAATCTTACCTTTCATATAAACGGTTTGTCGTTGCTTCGATCCAGAACCCTATATTGTATGGGGCACATATTGTAAAAAGTATTTTAGCTAAAAAAACACTAATATAAAGTATGGATCTAAGACCAACACATTTTGTCTTGTATAAATATATGTATATTGGGATATTTGCAAATGTTATGTTTACCTACAGAAGTTAAATCAAACTCATTAACTGCCTTATGCTATTGGAAAAGTGGCATTTTGTTTCATAAAATTTTATTCCCGCAAGACTTAATTTTATATATAATTATATATAAAGATTTAAATTATAAACGAAAATTATTTAACCAATATATATACAACTGAGATAATGTTGTGGTTTTTTTAAGAAAAATATTATAAATTGCTTGGTGGTAAAAATATTATTAACGACCATTTGTTCAAGAGAAATATTTGCAAAAGAGCAAATCGTTTGTATGGTATATGCTATCGCTTTGTTGTAGTATCAAATCCTTGTGTTCACCTAATTGGATGATTTTCTATGAAGGTAACAAAGTAATCTAAGTATATTTTGATTTTTGATATATGAAAATATACTTGTGGTTATTTCTAAAACACACATAAAAATCTCCACACATCAAAATGCATTAAGCCATTACATTTTTAATACATGATTGAAGATGTTGGAAAACAGATTTACAATATTGGCCAATAATGCATGATTCACATTATAAATGATAGAAATACTAATAATCCAGCATTAGTTCTAATGTATGTGAATGAGGATGACATAATCTAACATCCTAAGTAGTGCTATCATATGCAATATATACACTAGTATAACATGAAGTATTAGGGACAGAGGACCTAGGCTTTTGGAGATGACATAGACCATCTTTAGTGACCTTTTCTCCAATTATCTTCTATGTCTTAAGATTTTGTAATTTAACATCATTAGGTCTAAAAATAACTTGAGAATTAAAATCAGATATCACTTCCATTATTGAAAGTATATTAGAAGTAAAACAATGCATATAAAATAGACTAGATTATCTATCAAATAAAGGTAAAACTACGCAAATAGAATATACTAGATTACCTATGAAACAAACTTAAGTTTTTATCCCTTCTATATTATCTCCATTACTACAACACTACCATTGGCTGGCTTAATATCCTTGATAAGATTTCGGTCGCTAATTATATGATGTGACTTTCCTGAATCTATAACAAGTGGCCTAACTGTACTTTAAATCAAGAGACTGAGATCTTTGAATAGAGGTGCTAGATCACTCATTCTACCACCTCATCTTGACTTAATGTTGAGGCATTTATCTCTCCTTTCACGATCTTTGTGAAGGAAGTGCACATGGCTTGCTTGGATTCAACACTCTTGGTTTCCACAAATTTACATTTCTTCAAGAAGGACATGCCTCTTATTAATCTTCATGTATCCACACCATTCTATCTTTCTGCTCGTACATCTCTAATTTGTTAGTAGTGACTTGCTTTCTTTTCTCACCAAAGAGCTCATGTGATCTTTGTTCTCTTTGAACATGTGCACACACTTCAATAAGGGTTTAAAATTTGTTTGCCCTCAAGAGATGCTTTGATCACGTCATTGTAGGTTAGGTTTTGGGTCCAGTGGCGGATCCAGAAAATATTCTGAGTAGGGGTAAAAAATATCTTTTGTTTGATAATCTCAGAAAAATAATGAAAATGTCATGTAGACAAAAAAAACTAAAAATAAAGTAGAAGAGAGCATCATAGGAAAGACTTTTAACCAACTAAGCTGTAGAATTTTGGATTAACTTTATGCACTTAAATCAGTTTATATTTTAGTGGTGGCAACTGCCCCCTTCCTACATAACGTAGATTTGCCGCTGTTTGGGTCATGCGTAGGTTGAAGACCTTGTGTTGCTCACATCTATCACTTAGAAAAGTTGGATCCACTGAGCTTAGTCTAAGCATTTCAAGTTTTACCCATGAGCTTTTGAACTTGGAATAGTTAGGTGCAGTATGATGAAATCTTCTTCATTTTAATAGCTAAGTTCGTTCAAATATAATTAAGTATGTCTTTACTCTTTAGTGCAATTTGATTTAAAAAAAAATATCTCAAAAAGGTCAGTGCTTAGAGCATGTTTAATGGGAGTCTCTTAGGGAGAGTTTCTTAGCGGGATTTAATAAACAGTCTCTTAGCTTTTAACTAAAAAAGTTAAGAGACTGTTTCTTAAATCCCGCTAAGAAACTCTCCCTAAGAGACTCTCATTAAACATGTTTTTAAAGGAAAAGTCAAACAGTGCAGTGCTTTAGGGCCCACACAAAAATCTCAATCTATTTTTTTTGCAATTTGGTTAGTTAATTTTTTATAAAAAAATTGTTGTAGATGAAATTAACTTAAAAGACTTTTTATATATATTTCCTTAACTAAATTTTATTTAATATCTTGTCATATTTATAGTTATTACAAATTCTCATAACATTTATTAAAAGTTTTGTTATGTTAACTTTAGAAAAAACTAAATTTTTATTTAGAAAAATTAAAAAAAAAAGTCGTCCAAACAAATTGTGAGCCAACGTTGAATAGGGTATTTTATGGTTGGTAGTGGTTATTACATTTTGCAACAATCACAAAAAATTATATAAATATAAATAAATATAAAAATATTTTTTTAAAATATTTTAAAATCTAATTTATATTTTAAAATTAAAATATTATAAATAAATTATATATTATATTTAAATTTAAATTCATTAACAATATGATTGTTATTTTATAAAAAATTTAAACCAAAACTATTCAAAATAATTTTAAAACATTAATATATATACATATATATATAGTAAATATTCTTTTAAAAGTTCTAATATATATTTCAAAATAAATTTTATTGAAATTATAACTTTCATTTTATTGTTATTAATTATATTATCATATTTTATCATAGTAATACATTTTGATATTTTTATTATGTTATAATGTGTTAATATTGATAACTTTTATTGTTGTAATATTTTATAATCAATCAATCACAAATATCTCGTAAATATAATAATTTCTTAGAGTTGTATAAATCTCTTAATAACATTAGAAATAGCAGTCACCCATATCTGCAAACTCATGCAACAGTTGCATTTTAACCAGTTAAGCCATAAATGGAACTTTGAGAAGTTTTCGATTGATAGAAAGGAAAACGGTCGTTGACAGGGATCCTCCGACCACATCCCCTTTCCAAATCGAGGTGCAGTTAACACGCCACCACTTCTGGTTCAGTTCATTTTGGTTTGGTTCCCGGTTTGTAACAGAAACATTTTCGTTTGTTTTGCAGGGAATCAAAAAGTTGCTTCCTGCTTAATAACTTTGATCATGAAATAGTAAACACAGATTGTGAAATGACCGGTAATTGACACTGAATTTTCCGGTTATGGGTTTGTATACATTGTACCGTAATGTAAATTATGATAATAAAAAAAGTTTCACAATAGGACATTGTCTCTCGCATGCAGTGCCACAAAAAGTTTGGAGGGTTACAGGTCATCAAGTATTATTTATTTATTAATCAATTTATTACGTTATCATTATCATGAATGTTAACATGGTCGTCGTCATCATCGCCTTGCCATGACCAGACGATGTCCTTAAGAGCTGGCCTGACGTCATCCTCGCAAAACAACTGATACTCCAAAGTGTCGCCGGAGGTTTTACAAAACTCAACGACAGAGACTTCAGGAGCGACTTCGAAAACTTCCGCCGTCACCGAGAGCCTCCCTTTTCTCCCTTCCGTTCTCCTCTGCAGCTTTATCTGGCAGTCTTTCACGTGTTTCACCCTCATGTTCATCTCAGGCGCCGCTTCCTCTAGCTTCTCCTTCACCGTTATTGCCGGTAACTTCGACGTGAACATCCTTTTTGGCTTCCTTATTATCTCGAATAAGCTGGAAAGGTCGAAACCTGAGGACATTGAAGAGATGAGTTGGAAGGCATTGAATGATCTCGGCGAAGATCCGCCGTCTTCTTCCTCCACGTTCAGGTGTTTCTTGTTCTTCTTTGACGGTGGCTCTGGCGGTGGAGATCGGAGTGTCTCATCGATGGAAAAAGCTTCCGGTGGTGTGAAATTCTTACGGAACCATGGGAACTGTTTGATCTCCGACATTGTGATCCGTTGTTCTGGATCCGACAGAAGCAGTTTTGAGATCAGTTCCTGCGATTCTTGAGAAAACCATGGCGGGAAGTCTATTTCCGCCTTGAAGATCTTTCTGTTCATAGAATGCACACAAGAGTTTGATAACGGGTTAAACAACTTTTGATAGATTCAATATCCGGTTCAACAAAACCAAGTTTGATAACCCGTTATAATAATTATTACTTTTTTGACTAAAACCCCGTTATAATTTGTTTTCATCAAAAACTACTTTACAAATTACATCTAGTGTGTCATTGTTTAATGTTTGCAGAAGAATGAAAAAAACTCAAATATTGGTTAGATTCTAGTTGCACGTCGAACTTAATAACCCGTTACAAGCAGGAGTTTTAATTTCGAGTTCAACTGCTAAAATTATTATTCAAATTATCTTCAAGGTTGGTTCACTGGTTCGATGCATGTTTTGGCATTATTACGAATATTTAGGCAATTTAGGATAGTTTAGTAATGAATATTCTTGGATAGTTAAATTTAAACTACCAAATAGATTATTTGAATACCTGTCTCAAGCTGGACATAATCTTGTATTTTTTAGAATAGATTGAATTATCATATATATGGGTCATTATCTTAATATATACAAACAAAATTTTAAGAAGGATATGAGCTGTATTAAAAAATCTTATTTAAAATGGACAAAACCTTTTTTGGACACAAATGGACACAACCTAAAAGCATCATCATATCTCTAGTATTTTAATAGTTTTATAAAACAATAATTAATAAAAGCATTATAATAATTTATTTTTAAAAAAAAATTGTATGGTATTTTAAAATTTTACGATATTTATAATTCTTGGATAAAAACCTTTTCTATGTAATATTTAGAAAATAGTTCCAAAAATATAGGTAACAGAATCTTTTAACATTGTAGCTTATTTTGTTCCAAAATTTTATTTTAGGTTTTACTATTAATTTACTCTCTAGCTTTTGGAAATAATTCAAAGTTTTCAGAAAAAAAAAATGTTTCCTTTAAACTTCAACGATGCACCTAGTTCCCAAACAGTTCCCATGGTTCCGTAAGAAGCAAATGTATGTGGTAGAAGAATGTTTTTTTTTTTTTTTTGAACTTAAGAATGTTTCTAATGAATAAAAGTAACTTCTAGTAATCAAATGAATGAAAGTAACGGTTTGGAGTAGTTAACCGGTTAGGACTTACGTGTACAAGGTCATGACGTTTTCGTCGATAAACGGCAAGAAGCCAGCGAGGAGAGCATACAAAACGATGCCGCACGACCAAATATCCGCCATAGCTCCGTCGTATCCTTTGTTCCGGAGAACCTCCGGCGCCACGTAAGCCGGAGTACCGCACCGCGTATGGAGAAGATCATCACTGCTGCCACGTCTTCCACCGAGCCCTTCCGGCATCATCAACGCCGACAACCCGAAATCCGTAACCTTAAGATCGCCGTCTCCGTCAAGCAACAGATTCTCCGGCTTGATATCGCGGTGGAAAACGCCGCGGCTGTGGCAAAAATCAACGGCGGAGATTAGCTGCTGAAAATACTTCCGTGCAAGATCCTCCGGGAGCTTCCCGTCTTTATCTAGCCTCTCGAAAAGCTCTCCTCCGTCGACGTACTCCATGATGAAGAAGATCTTCGTCTTCGTTGCCATCATTTCACGGAGCTCGACGACGTTAGGGTGACGGAGGAGTCGCATGACGGCGATCTCTCTCTCGATCTGCTCCGTCATGCCTCGACGTTTTAAGACGAGGTCTTTCTTTATGACTTTGATTGCCACCTCATCGCCGGTGGATATCTCTGTGCCGTGGTATACCTTAGCGAAGTTACCGGTGCCGAGGAGTTTTCCGATCGTGTATTTGTCGAAGAGGACAGTTTTGGATTCTTCCATCTCTGTCTGTGGGACTTTGTCTCACAAGTATGATGTGAAGATAACTATATGATATTTTTTACTTGGTTATATATACATATGGAAATGATTTATTTATGCACTTATATTACTTAGTTTAATGTGCGACGACTAAGTGAAGTGGAAAGAAATGTTCTGTCTAATCTTATCCACATAATATGATATGTGCGTAAGATCTGGCAAAGCAATTAGACCATGATTAACCCTAGAACCCCATTTGGGGTTCTAGTTTTTTTTTGTTTTTTTTTTTGTTTTTTTTAAATTTGATTTTTAATTTTTAATTTTTTTTAAAAAAACGAACCAATCGCGGGTCGCCACGTGTCAGTGGGACCCGTAAACAGTGTAAGAAACTCTTAAGAACCGGTTTTTATTTAAGAGTTTTAAGAACCGGTTCTTACACTATTCATGGGACCCATCCCCCTAAGAACCCCTCTAAGAACCCCCTTTAATCATGCTCTTAGAAGTAGGGAACAACAAATACTATTTTGTTATCGATTTCATTTTTCTAATACAAAAGTAATTCATTTGTACCCCTAAAATTTAAATATCTATGTTTATTTTTTATTTGAACCGAACCTAACCTTTTTTTTTTGAACAACTAACCGAACCTAATGTCCAAAAAAATAACTAACCGAACCTAACTAAACTACCATATACTACACTACTGAAATAGTGGACGACGTGAAATTGACGTGTAATCGAGTCGTAATGCTACGCATGTCTTGAAGTGGATACGCATTTATAAAAAAATAATAACTTGTCCCGATAAAATTTCAATGAAATATCTTTTTTGGTAAGGCCAGATGTGACCTTTTCTACTTGACCCTAAAAATATTTTAAAAGAAGTGCTTGAATTTTTTATATATTAGTATTTGTTTTCGTTAAATGTTTCATGACTGTTTATAGAGGAGTTTTCATTTTTTCTCTTATCGGATAGTGATAATAAGTCATCAAGGAGTTTTCCTTTATTCGTTTTTCTTTTGTAGGATAGTGATACTATGTCATCAACTTAATCTAAGTGGTAAAAATGGCGACCGGATCTTCCTAGCTCCTTTTTTTGTTTGGCCTTGATTTTTTTTTGGTTTGATGGATTCTTCATATTTTAACAATTAAGACAACAAATTCATTTTTGTTCAGTTATTTTTAAAATCAACAAATTTGTACTACTATTTTTATGTTTGGATTTACATTTGTCGCCAAAGTCTTTAATTTCTATAAGTATCAGAAAATAGAATATTATTTAGAGACATTTAGACCATAATATTATTTAGAGACCATACATATATATATATATATTTAATAACCTTATAACTTTTTCACTTGTATTTTTGACTTTTGTGGAAAATGTTTAATATTTTATAGCTAAGAAGCTATTACTTTGACAAAAACAAAAAGTTGTGTATTTAAATATATTTTGCAAAGGAAATGAAATCAATAAGACCATATCTAATATAAAAGTTTTTATCAGTAATTATAACAATATATATATATATATATATAAAAAGTTAATATTTTCATTTTTTCTGAAAAGTGGTAAAGGGATCTACTGCCACGTGTCTCTCCTAAAATTCACTTATCACAAAACTTAAAACTATATAAAATACATTTTGTTTCATCTTAGCGATGTTTTAATATTTGTTTTAAACTCATATATATACAATATACACGTTGCTTCATCTTTATGATATTTTATCACAATTTAAAAAAAAAATCAATATTTTACAATAATAATAAAAAATTGACAATATAAAAATAAAATAATAAGTTCAAAATTAGACTAAACAATAATAAAAATTTAAAATAGTGAAATCGACAATTACATGTCCTCAAAAAAATATGAAAATATGCAACTTATGTTATTATTATAAACAAAATGAGAAAATTTATAGTATTCTTACTAAATTATATCTTTATTATAATTTTTTGGGGGGGGACAAATGTGTTTTTTTTACTAAAATTTAGATAAATGTTTATCTCACTCTTTCTTTTAAAAATAATAAAATAAACAAAAATATTATTTAAAATTTTTAATATATTGTCTACCAACATGTAAATAAAAATGAACGTCAATACACAAAAACAATTATGGTTAACATGCAAATCTAATGCAAAATATTAAATATTTTACTAAAATATATCATTTATAATCACAAAAAATTGTTACTCACATAACAATCAAACAAACATAGTAGTACAATAATATAAAATAAAATACACTAAATTATCATAACAAATTAACATAAAGAAAAACACATAAAAGATAAATTAATATAAAAAATAATAACAACCATTTTGTGCGTAACGCGGGCAAACTCCTAATTAGAAATAGAGAAAGTAGGAAAAGGTATTTTAAACTAAATAGTTTGAAACAATAAATAACTAAATCACTAAGTAATACTATGTGTCTTGTATGGAATAAAATATCTAAATAATATATAATAAAAATTCAGAAAATTTGAATCATTACATAAGAAAATGTATTTAACTAAATGGAAACTATTGGAATTTTGGACGGATTAATGTATTAACGGCCATTTGAAACAAAATTGGAAAAACATTTTTCGTGTATATGTTGTCTAACTATAGTAAAATCGTTGCTAGTACACTGCCGGAAGTATAAAATATGGGAAATAGTTGTTGCTGAATATTTCAGCGTTCCTTTTACTCCACAAATCAGCCGCAATGTCAAAAAAGCAGGCTGACATTGTTTCATGAGTGTTGTGTTAGCTGTGTTTTACCGTGGTGATAGTTTAAATTTTCAGTCGCTTGCTGCTGGGACCAGCGTTCACCAAAAGAACATGGCTAAGGTATATGTGCAATGGCGTTGCCTAGCTTTTCACAAGATCTAGCCATGTGTGTGTTCATTAACAACCGTCATCTTTATGGTACATATGGATCGAGCCATCTATGGTATGCTATATTTGGAGGTAAAACGAAATTTTGCCTGGTTGGAATCGAGAAAATCATCTAAAAGGAAATTTTGGGTTGGAATCGAGAGAATCATTTAAAGTGTAGCTCAAAACTAGTTTGTTCTGAAAAATTTGGTAATAGAACGAAGGGAATGAGATAAAAAAAAATTGTGTTTGGTTTACGCATTTTCGAATGAGATGTTTAGTTCTAACGAACCGCCGGAGATATACAATAAAATAAAAATAAAAACTAAAATTCCTTAACAAATTTGTCTTTGTTTATGAAAATTTATGCACTTATCTAACTCTTCGATCGAGTTCGCAATTTTAAACAGTGAGTACGCTTTAGTAACTCAACTTGTTTTTCCTTGAGTCTAGAATTGCATTTGCATGTTGTAACATAATACAATTTTCTTTCAAATGAACGTTCTTAAAAAAAATTTACAAGCTTAAAATAGAATCCGTTTGAATTTTACGTTTCCTACAATTTACAAATATTTGAAGTAAAAAATATTTTTCTATTTAACCTAGTGAGTGCATATATGCACAAAAATGAACCAACATAGCTACAACCAACAAATCTTAAATCATTCAATTTCAAAATACATACACAATAGGTCAATTCTCTTAAACATCATTATTTTAAATTTTTATCACAAAAATAACCTTAAAAAAATATTTTTTTATTTTAAAAAATTATTTTTTTTATTTTTATTTTAAAAAATTTGAAACTGTAACCCCAAAACTCCACCCCTTAACTCTAAACTCTAAGTCTAAAATAGATAACCCTAGGGATATAAGTGTATATTTCTTCTTTAATGAAATATTTTGATCATTTTTCTTTTTATGTGCTATTTTTGTGACAAAAACTTTTTAGTGCTATCATAAAGTATTTCTCTACACCAATATGCTTCATATTTCCAATTGCTTCACCAATATATTTTTTTGGTGTAACTCACCAATATTAATATTGAGTATTGCCTTAACTAATTAAAGCTAGAACATATATATATTATGTTAAAAGAACATCTTGTGCATTTGAGACGGCACATCACAACGATTGCAATATATATAAAGATCGGTTCCCATGTGATACACACATCTGACCACACAATTCTCATTGGTATCAGTATCACCATGGTTTCAGCCCAACGACTCATCACTTAACCAAAAAAAGAAGAAGATAGAAAGTGTAGCGGTAGGACCAGAAATAAAAATTGCTGGTATTGATATTTGTCGACAAACAACAATATTTTTCAACAGTCTTAACAGTACAAAAGCGGAAAGACATGACATATCAACATGTGGCACCAACACAACAACTTCATACACTATAGGCTGTTTTAGTTTGCATATAAATTGTGTGTTCTCAAATTAATCTAAGAAAACAAACCACCACAAGAATATTCTCACAATATTCATGTCAACCAAATGTAACACTATTACATGCAATCAAATATTTGTTTACAAAATGTCAACCAATTAGATGCAAACATAATTATTCTGTTGGTATGTATACCCTATAGCTTATTTCTTTAAATAATTAAATACTAATGTACTTCATCCAATCAAACCATTTAGATAACCAAGAAGCCGGCGACTCATTCTTATAGTGCAAATAACATGACTAGAGTACTCTTGCAACATCTAATACACGCAAAATGAGATGATCGATATGATGATCACATGAATCAAATGATATATTGTATTCCCTCCGTTCCATTAAAATGGAAGTTTTGAAAAAAAAATTGTTTCAGGAAAATAAAAGTTTATAGTTTCCAATGCAACTTTTTTATTTGTTTATCCATATTACTCTTATTAACTACTGAAAGAAATAATTAAATAATATTACTTGTTTTGTAATTATAAAAGGAGGCAAATGTTATTTTCGGTATTGTAAAAATATTTTTAAACTGTGTGAAATGTCTAAAACTTCCATCTTAGTGAAACGGAGGGAGTATATGAGTATAAAAAAGGAGCTATGGATTAAAAAGCCCCGAGAAAAGGGAAAAATAAATGAAATTCTCTCCGTTTCAATTTAATTGTCGTTGTAGATGAAAATTTTCGTTTCAAAATAAGTGTCTTTTTATAATTTCAATGCAAAATTTATTAAGAAAATTTTATGGTTTATTTTCTATTGGTTAAAATATGGTTATGTGTATAGGTAATTGTATTTTTATTTTTGAAATAATAAAGTTATATGTTTTATTAATCTATGTACATAAAACCAGAACGACAATTAAAATGAAACGGAGGAAGTATAATATATGCATGAATCGAGAAAATTAAGGACCAGCCTATCACAAACTAGGTTACCATGCTTAAATATTTCATTTAACCACGCGTAAACTCATTGATTAAGCTTTTTCGATACTACCCATACCTTAAACTATAATGAATGGTTAAAGTTTTAAAGCTCTCACCTCGCATGCAATCAGATCGAACCAAAATCTGTACAAGAACAAACCATCGTTTAAATCGTATTATAAGCTTACCTTTATTTGAGATGAACAAGAGAAGTAGAGAGAGATTTTGTATGTGAGAGAGAGATTGAGACAAAGAGAACAAGGACAGGCCAAAGAGATCAGCACAAGATTCTGACAGAAAGAGCAGTGAGCACGCAAGAGAAGCAAATGCAGTACATGCAAATTACCTTTGTGTGCTCACTCTCTTCTGTCAGTTGCTATGTTTTTCTTTTGTCTCAAGTCATTCACTCGCAGTTATTCCATCTCCAGAGATCTACAACATAAAAAGAGAACAATAATCACAAAAGGTTAGATCTGGGTTTAACTAAAGAAGACAAGGAACCCGAGAGAGAAAATACACAAATATGAATATAGGAAAGAGATACTATTTAAGACACCTTTTGGAAAATCAAGTCTAGGGTTTTTGTCTAAATCGAGAAAAACATAACCAAAAAAGCAAAAAAAAAGAAGAGGAAAGAAACAAAGATCTGAGGAGAAGATAAGAGGAGCTTTATCTCTTGCTCATTCGGAGAGTCACCTTTCTTTATGGCTTTTGTCGGTTTCTTTATCTCTCTTACATGCAAAAGGGACAGAACATTTTAATTGATAAGAGTTTCGTTTCATGAGCTAAAAGACGCAACGCACAAGATTCCAAAGATCTTGATATTTGAGAGTGAATAAGGCCTATTGATGATGGAGCGAGGTATATATATAACGACTGTTAACAAGTTTGCCAATTTTGTTGATTATTTTTCTGTTTTGACAGCAGAATTGCTTTTAATTTTGTTGATTTGCATTAGTTTATTCATGCCTTTAATTTAATTATTATTTTTCACTTAGTTTCTTCACTTTCCTTTGTTGGCGGAAGAACAACACCAACAAACCCAAAAAAAAAACTACAAATAGTGAAACATATCCAAACTCACTCTATTTTTTATTCTAAAATAGAGTAAAATGGAGTATAGAGTAAAAAATGCTTTAACAAAGCTTCATATCTAACTTTATAATATTTTTTTTTTGTTTGTTCATTATTTTTTTATAGATTAAAAAATAGAGTAAGTTTTGAGTATTTTTACTACATACTCTGTTTTACTTTGTTTTAGAAGAAAAAATACAATTTTACATTAGAGATTCTCAAAGAATGATATATTTTTTTGTAAAATATTAAATATTATACTAATTTTTAGTTTGTAACAGTAATTACAAAGATTGCTTGTAGTAGAATGCAGAAAAATAAACTAGACAAGAGCAGATGATCTTAGACCAACCCGATAACTGGAATCTTGAACCAACAACGACATAGCAAGACATGAAAGAATTCACTGACACAGAGCCGCCGCCCAATCAACCACTACCAAGAAACCTTCGTTCTTCCATCACATCGCAACCATCCTTGTTGATTCAGCTTATCACCACCAGAAATAAAAAAAACTATTGTCCCAAGTATTGAGCAAGAAAGCGGCTTCTGAAGGCGCAAACTCCAAAACTAACCCAGGACCTGAAAAAGAGCAACCACAAAATTCAACCGGCACCTAGCCGACTATAGAAGAGATCCGTGAAACACACCGCCAAAGGAGAGAGAGAGAGACACGATGACCAGTCGTGAAGCTCAACCTACCTGCAAACTCCTCCGCTGAGAACTAGAGGAGGATGCTCAACACACCAGGACACACACACCACCACTGGCCACAACAACACTAAATGACTGATAAGGCTTTGGAAACAAGCAAAGAGGCCGAAAGTTTTAGAAACTTGCACGTTGAAAAAATGCGCCGACTAAGATCCACTCTTCTTGCCTCCATTAAGAGCAAGAACGTCAGATCTCGAGAAACGGACCACCGAATCACCACGCACCATCAAGCCACAAGCCCTTAAACGCCAAATTCTCTTGCTGAAACCACCCCACAAACCTTGATGCCACTTCAAAAACCACCAATGAATTCCTTAAGCAAAGATGCTGTGATCAGATTTAGCAACCAAGAAAGTTGAAAAAGCCAGAGTAGAGAGCATATCGCAGAGGGAAAATGAACCAAGCAAGGAACAAAGAAAAACGAGTTAGAGAGGAGGAATTCCGACACTGGAAAGCCCGGCGTAAAAAAAAAACGACAACTAAAATAAGATATTTTTACTAGAACATTTTTGGTGAAGGAGAAAAGCGTAAAAATAATAGTCGGACTATACAATTTGTCTTTATCTTTACTTTTTAAAAATTATCAATCATATCTGATATTAACTCTTGAAGATGAAATTCATAAAATAAATATAAGATTATATAGACTCTATTTACTAAAACATCAATTTCATAAACTGAAAATACAGTTTCAGAAACATATTTTTCCTTGTTCTTTTTTTTTTTTTTTGAAAATACAGTAGATACAAGGAAAATTGTGAAAACTGAGTGAAATAACCAACAATTTTTATAATTCACCATATAATAAAAAAAGTTGACCACAATATTTAACATATTTTCTATCACACATACCAAATTTTCTTTTGCTTATTTTATTTTTTATAAGTTTTCTTCTTCACCCTATCTATCTTACTAACCTTATACTTTTTAGAATGCCAAATATTTAATTTAACAAAAATATGAAATATGTAAAACTTTTTTTGATATATCATTACTTGAAACTTCTAATATATATATGTATATATTAAATAGAATAGTTGTTTTAAGTATAATCGTAAGTCTATATTATGTAACTTTTCCAAAAAGTAAAAGTAGGATAGAATACAATTTATCCATTTTTTTTAGTTTATTAGTTTATCCTATTAATCATATTTTATATAGTATAATTTAATATTTTAAAAGTATTATATACTATTTTCAGATTTTGATTGTATTTAAAATACTTAAAATAATATATTATTTTTTATATTTATATTTGATGTTTAGTAATTAGAATTTAAAGTTTAGTATTTAGAACATGAGGTTCAAATACAGTTTAAGATTTAGGGTAAATTATAAACTTTTCATATTTTGTTGTAAATAGCATATACACTATTATTTTATGAGTGTCCATATAAAATAACATACTATCTAGTATTGTTTTTATCTAATTTTGAATAAATTTTAGGAAAGAAAAGTGTATAAATAGGTTGGATAATATAAACCTATATATCTATAGATGTAGAAAGAAGAGCATTAGTATTCCAACAGTTTTATTTTAATTTTTATTCACTGACTAAAATGTTCAAAGATATTGAACATCGAATACTACTTCTATACATTGACAAACAGTCACATTTTTCAAAACTGTGATCACAATTTCAAAGTCTTGGAATATAAAATAAGTTTATCTAGATAAAGCGATGGGTAAAGAATAGATTCACTGGAAAATGTCTAGAATACACCAAAAACCAAAGTTTAAAGTAGATAAGCTTTATCGAAAGACAAAAATATTAAGAGAAATTGTTGGCTTTTTATTGGACGAGTCTTATTACAATGACGTGGTTTCACACTAAACCAGAGAGTCGCATGAACCATTCCCACCGTCGATTTAAGCCAACAGCTCCCTGCCGTTGGATCTGTCACTTCTGGAAGAGTGTTAAGAGCACCATTATCGCGACTTAATAAGGGTCTCTTAGCCCAAAACGTAATTAAAAGAAAAAAAAAAAAAAATTAAGCGTAAGAGACGCCTCTTAATTAAGCCGCGCAAGAGACGTCTCTTGGCGCCACGTGTCAGCAAATGAGAGGACCGATGAGCGGTGAAGACGGTTTCGTCTTTCTCTTCCTGCGTCATTCTCTCTCTCTCGTAACCGAAGAAAAAGAAGGCGACTCTCGAGCTCTCCGTTTCTCCTCGACGAGACGGCGACGGACGCCTCTATCTCGGTGGCGAGTTGTCGACGACATCAACCCTGATGGTCTCCCTCTCCGTGTGTCTCCTCAACGTCGACGGACCAATATCTCTTTGCGTCTCTCCTCATCACGGAAGGTAAAGT